>PISX010020659.1:0-35288 GCA_004024625.1 Mellivora capensis | reverse complement strand
ATCTCTTCCAGTCCCGTCCATGTTGCTACAAAAGTCGGGTATTCATCCTTTCTGATGGAGGCATCATACTCCATAGTGTATATGGACCACATCTTCCTTATCCATTCGTCCGTTGAAGGGCATCTTGGTTCTTTCCACAGTTTGGCGACCGTGGCCATTGCTGCTATAAACATTGGGGTACAGATGGCCCTTCTTTTCATCACATCTGTATCTTTGGGGTAAATACCCAGAAGCACATTTGCAGGGTCATTTAACTTCTTGAGGAACCTCCACACTGTTCTCCAGAGTGGCTGTACCAACTTGCATTCCCACCAACAGTGTAAGAGGGTTCCCCTTTCTCCACATCCTCTCCAACACACGTTGTTTCATTACAGTTCTTTTAGATGAGAGTATGTTACTGAGAAATATTTTGAGACATTTATTTGCTAAGAAAATTCCATGTCAGATGAACCCCAGATCCAGCAGAGGACAGGGAGCCCCAGCTCTGCTGCTATTGCCTCTGCTTGGTGCCCCTCGGGGAAGGTGGGGCCAGGCGATGGTTTGCCGTCTCCGCTGCCAGGATCCATGTGGTAATGGGAGAGGAGGGTGAAGGAGGGCCTGCAGGGGCCGGTTCGACTCTAGGACTTACTGAATGGCGGCAGCATCCGTGGTGTGCGCTTGCATGTGTTTTCACTGACCTTGGCCTTTCCTTGGTCACTGTGAGTACCAGTTCCCTGCAGAGGCTGCAGGTGGCTTAGCAAGGCCGGCACACCTCGCCTGGTGCGGGGCTCAGGAAAGGTGCACAGTACGGACTTACCTCCCTGCCCTGGGGGGGTGCTCTGGCAGGGTGGGGGTGCTGGGGCGTGTCCCCGGATCCATGGATGACTCCTCGGAAAGCTAATGTTCCAGATCGACGTGTGCCCCGTCCCCACTGACCACCGTGCTTATGGCCGTGCTCGAGGCGCTGCGGGACATCAGGGGAAGCTCCCAGCACCACTTGGACTTCCCCGAAGCTCGGTCTCTGGTGTCAGCCGAGGCCGTGGAGGAAGCATGAAGCGAGGTTTGCAGAGCAGAACTAAGCTATGGGCTAGGGGCGTCAACGGGCAGGGTGACAGGAGGGCCGCAGGAGTCTAGAAAGTTCTCTGAAACTGACAGGGTGCCGCTGGCTGCCAAGGGAGGGCTAGGATGCGGCTGGCACGTGGCGTGAGAGGATTCCAGCATGCCCGTCCTCGGGCATGGTCTCTGGGAAGACCCCTGAGTGGTTTTGTTTCAAATGTGGATTATTTTCCAGTTACAATTTTACTTTGCCTTAAGCTATAAAAACTATAAACGTATACTATAAATGTATTCTAAAATATATGCCACATAAAATCGAAACTTTTGTCCGAGTGCTGGGATGAGACTTGTAGGATTTAGTGGCTTCGTAACTGAGCTCTGAAATAGCGCATTTTCCCATTTTCCACTTTCTACTGGCTTAAAATGAGAGTTCAGGATGCAGCAAAATCGTTTTGAGTCTTTATGATGGGCTTCTTCACAGGGTTAATCTAGGAGAAGGACGAATATTTGGTCTTCATAGAGCAACAGATTCAGCCACATGTCTCCGTTGTCAAAGGCGATCTCCAGGAGGAACGCTGAAAACTTGCACCTACAAATGTAGGGAATTTATTAACATTTTGTGACTGGTTTTTTTTTTTTTCATTACTTTTCCATATTTTATATCTTTAAAGGTTTGGAAATTGCCTGTCTCTGTGAAAAGTGTTAAACTTCTCTACAAAGCAGCCTATTAAAGGCAATCTAACCTTAAAACCCATTATTAAAATACCTTAGCTTATAAAAAATGAAACACTCTACAGTCCTGTTCCCAAAGCACCACTGTTGAGTCTTTGCTGTATATGAAATTAACCTATCTCCTCCTAAATAACTAAGGAAATCCGGTAATAACTGGAGGTGATTATGGAATAGTTACCAAGTTAGTTCGTAATGAGCATTTTCAGTTGACGGCGTTGATTTGGACAACTTGCATTCGGTTCACCACGCTCGTTAGACATGAAAAGCTCAGACTTTGTCACCCGAGTCCCCTTGCTGTTCATCTGAGATGCCGTTCACACTAATACTCCAGTGGCCAGTAATCAGTGTGCTGCCTGTTAAGTGAAGAGATTGTCGTCACTGTCGTAATGAGCGCCCACCTGTTTCCTCTCTCCATCACACAGCGGGGAGGTAGGTAGAAATATTGTAGCATCTAACAAGCAGACATTGAAATTTTGTTCTAAAATGGCAAATTAAATCTGTCTCTGGTGGTTCCAAATTATGTAAAATAAAAAAGAAACTTTTATCACTGATAGGTCTTGTCATTTCTTTTCAGTTACCTTTTTAAAAAATTGGTGAATTAGAACTTTTTTTTCTTCCAAAGAAACTCATCAACTCTGCTCATTGTTATTCCTGAAAGGCTTACTTCCCCGGTGTAAAGTTCTTTGGGATTTTTTTTTTTTTTTACCTTTTATCATAACTTAGTTTTCCTAATAATGCTGCCGCTGTAATAGCTTTTTATGAACCAAGAACATGATTTTTTCTCCAAAAAGACAAACCAGCCAGTTATGCCACATAGATCACAGAGGGAAAAGTGTCACAAGAAAGGTTTTGCTGTTGTGCTGATAGCCCCCTCTGATTTCCCAGTGCGCTTCCCATCACACCCCTTTGGTTTGTCAGCCCCTGTGGCCAGTGTTGTGCTCTGGGTGGTGACTTGGTGGCCCATCACTCAGTGTGTGCTCCCAGACCTCCCTTCTCCCTTCGCTCTTCATCCCCCCAGGGCAGGTGCTGGTCAGGCAGGTGTGGTCAGACTCTGCCCCTAGCTCTGTAAGCTTAATTTGCAGCTCCCACCAGTGGAGGCTGAAGAATCAGCAGTTCCCTTTGTAATCTCCCAAATGAAGTGAGAAGTGCTGAAATCTCATGCTAAAATTGAAAATAACCAAAGTGGGATGGAGCCTTTTCGGTGTGTTGGCTCAGTTCCTATAGCAGAGGCCTCACACGTAATTCATGCTCCCCATCGCCGTTTCTGTAGATATTGTAATTTTTGAATAATTTAATCAGTCCGTCTTCCCTCAGGTAGTGCTGGAGAGTAGGATTTCAACACAGAAGAAAAGTTCACCATCGCCAAAGCTTAGCAAAGTAAAATGATGGGGTTTTGCAAGCATAGCGATTACTGGAGAAAGGAATAAACATTCCAGGTTCGGATTTGGAAGCGCCATAAGCGACCCAGTGTTCCATGGGAATCCCATGTCTTCCTTGGCGGCCAGCAGCTGAAAGGCACATGGCCACGGAACAGAAGATAAGAAATCGGGGTCTCACAATGGTATCGTTTCTCAGTGACGTGCTGCTGGCTGGCACTGAGCAGTTCTACCTGCAGCTGCTTGGGGGTTAGGGAGGGAAGGACAGGAACTGTCCTGGCTCCTCTGGCTTTCTTTTACAGGTCTTTTTTTAAAATGACGCTGTTTTGACATTTGTTCCACACTTGGCATAATAACATTCCAGTTTGATAACATGTCATAAACAACTTGTATCCTTTGATAACAACCCTCGGAGATAGATGAGCCATACCTCATTCTTACTTTATAGAAAATGAAATTGACTTTAGCAAAGCTAAGTGATTTGTTCACATTTCCATGGCCGTTAGTTAACAGAACTGGAGCTGGGACGTTACGAGCTGTGTCAGCACCAGTGTGTGCCGCACCCCTCATCCCTTTCATGGGCCTGAGCCACCCTGAGCATATCTTGGAGAGGAGTGCTGTGATTTTCAGTGTCTCGGCTTTCACAAGTGAAGTTGCCAGAAGGAAAAAAGCATCAAATTCCGTTTTTATAGGTACCTAGACATCCAAATCATCCCCATCAAAAACTGTCATAAAATTTAACAAGACCAATAAATCAAATATTTTGTTTTTGTTTACAATACATGAATATTGGTTATATGTGCATTTAATCCAGTATCAAAATTTTATGTGCTTTATGTTTAGAGTTCAGTTAGGTTTAGTATATAAGTGTATTTATGCCCTTTTATAGGTCTTAAAACACAATTTCAGTTTATTGCAATTCAAGCTTTTTGATAGTCATCCAACATCCAACAAAGAGTATTGAAAACCAACTAGGCGCCATAGTGCTCAAACTTAAAATATTAGATGACGGTCAGGAAAAACCCCACACTGTGATTTATTTAATTCTAAGTTCTTGGTCAGAAATGCTGCCAGCAATTGCAAAATGCAAATTCGTTTAAGCAAGTATAAGTATGCTCCCCTCTGGTGGATGGTTTCCAGGGGTCAGAGGCAGTGAGGAGTGCATCCTGAGTCTGTAGCAAAATGTAACATAACTGAACCAGTTTTCTCAGGTTCGCTAAAGATCATTGGATTTGATTCCGAATTTGAATGGAGTTGAATTTTCTCCTTATAAAAGATATATTCATGTATTTCAGTCTCTCGGTACAAGCTAGAAAAATCGACGGTGTTTTTAGAACATTATACTGGACTCTCAAACATACGAATTACCTTTGCTAGTACAGCGTGATGCATTAGTGCCCTGTAAGACTGACTGCATCTTCAAAATTTGAGCCTGATTTTGGTTAAATACTCTTAATGAAAGAATACTAAAGAATGCTCCTTTCTTGGTATCTCTACAGGTACCATTTCTTTATTCGAATCACCTTTTGCCAGTTAGAAAGTTTAACTTTTCACTTTGTTCACTACTCTGATCATTTTTACTTTCTTAAAATACCCTTTAAACATTAATATGTTTCTCTTCAGGACAAAAATGAAATAAAACACACAAACAGAAAAAAAAGCTGATAAAGTCTTGCTCCACTTTGAGTACAGAAAATGTGTTTCCTTAAAAAGTCAGGTAGAAAGAAAACTGTAGTAATGCAAATCAACTTCTCAAAGACTAATATTTTTAAGCCAACGTATGTCAGTTTCTTTAAAGTTACAAATGTTTCCTGCATCATTTTAGTATATTTTTTCTTTATGAGGCAACTGAAAGGAGGCAAATTTGGAGCCTAGCGCTGTTCATGGATAGGAACGGTGAAAACAAAGCATAGATCTTTGGGGTCCTGATGAATTATCACAATCCCTTCATTTACGATTACCCTTTGGAAAAGCTAACAAAAAGAAGGGAAGTCTTTAGTCTTCTAATACAGTCCCCAAAGTCTGGGATTTAAGAGAACAATGTGAGTGTGGCTCTGAGTCTTTCTAGTCCAGAGTCCCTGCAGGGAGAACAGGGCAGAGGCCCAACCCTCACCCCGTGAGGGCTGCCGCTGGTGGCAGGGGACCCGCGAGGTAGCCTGTGCTGCCTCACGCCACTGAGAAGCCAGAGCAGTACAGGAAACAGCGGTTCCCTGATGTGGGACAAGAAGGGAGAAAAGCGGGAGCCAGGGCCCCTGTCACCTTTGGCCGGGACCCCTCTAGGCAGACGGTCTAGGGTTTGGGCTTTACCGGCACAGAGTTCTAGCCCTGCCCCAGACGGGGTCTGGCGTGTTTCTCTCTTTGAACGTCCCTTTTCTGCTTTGTATGACAATAGTAGCCTCTTGGCCCACTCACAGAACCATTGTGCGGATGGAACGTGAAGGCGGTGGGTGAAGCCACCGTGCTGCGGTGTGGTCCCCGTGTCGTTGCGTGTCCTACACCAGCCCTCCCTGCGTCCGCAAGCATCGGCCGCGGCCTGGGGGGCCCGGTTGGCTCGGAGGCTCCGCACACGGTGCAGCGCGGGCCGGTGTTGCCGGGCGATGCCGGAATCCTGCGAGTCAGGGGCTGCGAAGCAGGAGCAATCCCCAGCGGCCCGTGGCCGTCCTCACGGTCCGTGGGCAGGCCGCGTGGACGGCCAGAGAGCTCTCGCCGGGGCGTTGCGCGGCCGCGTGTTACCCTGCTGCCGAAGGAGGCGTTCGGCACGTTCCAAAGTGGAAGGTCCAGGCCCCGAAGAAGCGGCGAGTTAACGCTGCTTCCTGGGCAGCATCCGTTCGCCAGCGATCAGTTGACAGATGACTGCTGCCTGGGTGAGGGCTCAGGAGAGCCACCGGACGGCAGCCCCTCCCCAAACGGGAGCCTCACCTGTTTGAGAATTTCATGCTCTGCCACAGTTTTACTTGAAGCTGCCATGTGACAACTGTGTGTAGATTTGGAAGCATCTCCGAGTTTTCGCTCTGAGAATAAGAATAAGAACAAGACCCTCTTATGCAGAGAAGGCCGGCCCTGGAGTCTGGTGCTCCTCGGTCCTTGCAAAACGGAGATCAGGACGTGGGCCCGCACTCTCAGATACGCCGCAGTGGGTAAGTGGCTGGAGAGTTGGCCTTGTTCTGTGTAAGGCTAATAAAATGCGCCTTGAACCTTCCACTTTTCCCTCAGAGTTGCTGTTATTTCCAAGAGAAGGAAGGGGGAAAAGTGAGATTTCTTAAGGTAGTTTTGTCTTTCTTAAAGTCTCTAATCTTTTTCTTAGCGTCTCTTTCTTAAAGACGCTAATACATGTGACTATGATATTATGTGATATTGTATCTAGCATCATTTCTAAAATACTAAGACTAGTTCCTTTCATATAAAGGCATTTTTGAGTTTTTAGGAATATTTGTTTTTGCTCTATGTGGGCAACCTGAATTTTACCAGAAATTACATACGTCTCAATGATACACTTAGTTGTTGAAGTGCACACATATACTAGAAATGTATACTTTTAAAATGCATTTAACATTGGGAAGTTAATACTGCTTAAAAAGCACATGACTATATCCATACAAGTGAGTTTTTATCAGGCTTTGAATCTATAAGTAGATAAGTCCAAAGGTGTTAAGATCACATTTATTTTACAGCTCCTGTGATAGATGGTGACATCATCAATGTCTGCCAGATTTATTAGAGCAATCTGAAAAGTAGTTATAGATTCCACCGCACTACCAGACCCAGCGAGAGTCTGCGTGAAACACCGTGGGCTCCCGTGCAACGTCCCTGTCCGTCTTCTCAAACAGGGGTGGGCTGCAAGGAAGTCACATGCCCAGGAAGCCTCCCAACCCTCCTCCTCTGTCCCTCACGCTCTGTGCCGGCCGGAACGGAAGTGATACTTGGAGAGAAGAGCCTCCTGCGTCACCTCTCAGGGGAGGGCGAAGCTGCTGATCCTGAGTCCTGTGGCTTAATTCAAAGGTGGAAAAATACAGTCAACAAAATTAAATTTTTAAAGCAAAACTGGAAAGAAATTAGCTGAGGAAAGAAATGGTAATAGCTAGGGATACATTGTTTAAAATCTGTTCAAGATCTGAATAATAAAAAACTGAAACACCACTCAGAGGAGTTACCGAAGACCTGGGTAAACAGAGGTCCCACGTTGATGGAGGAAAAGACTCAATACTGAATGTCAGTTATTCCCAAATTGATCTACAGATTCATTGCTACCCCAGTCCAAGTTCTGGTCAGCTCTGGCAGAAATAGAAACTGACAGGCGGCTTCCAAAATGTATATGGGAATACAAGAACTTGTGATAACCAAAATAATTTTGGAAAAGGAAACAAACTTGGAAAACATTCATGCCTAATTCTGAGATCTACTCTAATGCAAGGTCATCATCCGGGGTGGGGAGATAGGGAAATGGGAGACACTGGTCAAAGGGTGCAAAATTGTAGTTATGTGCAGTGAGAAGTCCAGAGATCTAATGTATAATATGCTGACAGTAGTTAATAATCCCGTATTGAATGCTGGAAGTTCAGTGAAAGGGTAACTTGCTCTCACCAATAAAAGGGAAGACAAAAGGAAGGATGGAAGGAAGGAAAGAGAGAAAGGGAAAGAGGGAAGAAGGAAGGGAGAGAGGGAGGGAGGGAGAGAAAGAAAAGGAAGAACTATGTGAGGAGATGGATATGTTATATTTAATTAGGTTAATTGCAGTAATCATTTACTACACGTGCATATCAAATCATGATGTTGGATACCTTAAATATAGACAAATTTTATTTAAATAATTAAAATAAAAATCTTGAATTAATTAGGGAAGAAACGATATATAGAGGCATGGAACACAGTAGAGTTCAGAATTAGACCCATGTACGTGGTCAGTTGATTTTCAACAAGGTGCCGAGGAGGAAAGATCAGTCTTCTCACCAAGCTGTTCTGGAATATTTGTCTATCCATGGAAGAAAATGAAACTTGACCCTTAGTATTCACAAAAGTAACTCAAAATGAATAAAAAATTTTAAACTCTAAACTTTCTAGAAGAAAACATAGGGGAAAATGTTTCTGTCCCTTGGGATAGGCAAAGATTTTTTTCCAGATACATGAAAAACTCAAAATGAAAAAGAACAATAATTGATAAATTGAACTTTATTTGAAATTTTTTGCTTTTTATAAGATGCCATTAAGAAAAGGAGAAAAATGGGGCGCCTGGGTGGCTCAGTGGGTTAAAGCCTCTGCCTTCGGCTCAGGTCATGATCCCAGGACCTGGGATCGAGCCCCACATCGGGCTCTCTGCTCAGCAGGGAGCCTGCTTCCTCCTCTCTCTCTGCCTGCCTCTCTGCCTACTTGTGATCTCTATCTGTCAAATAATTAAATAAAATATTTAAATAAAGAAAAAAAAAAAGAAAAGGAGAAAAGCTATACATATATTGGATGTAGTTTTCCAGTCTAGAGTACTCAAAGAACAAATTACAAGTCAATAATAAGACAAAACCCAAGTAAGAAATGGCAAAAAAAAAACAACCCCAAATATACAAATGGTCAGAAAGCACAGGAAGTGGTGTGCAACATCACAGGAGGTGCAATTAAACCCCAAAACCTCTCCATGGCCATTAACATTGCTAAAATTTAAAAGATTGATGTTGGCAAATGTTACGAGGATATGCGTCCTCTGGCACTGGCATACATAGCTACTGGGAGTGTGAAATGGCACAGTCACTCTGGAAAACAGTTTGGCACATTCTTAGGAAGTTCAGTATTCACCTGCGATATAACCCAGCATTTCCATCCCTAGGTGTTAACTCAAACGAAAACCTGTGTCCCCACGAAGACTTGTCTGGGAGTGCTCATAGTAGCTTCATGTAGAATAGCCAAACCACGCACGCACGGCAGGAGATGAATGGGTAAGCACATTGTGAGTGTGCACATTGTGGTCACTGCCGCACTGCTTGGTGAGAAGAGACTAGAGCTAACAGCATGGACATATCCCAAACAGAACGTTCTGCGTGATTCCATGTATATGAAACTCTAGAAAAGGCAAATCTCGGGGGAGAGAAGGCTAAGCTCTGATTGCCAGGTTGTGGGAGTTTGTTGACCACGAAGGGCACAGAGTTGAGGGAATCATTGCATACCTTTTGGGGGTGATAAGAAATTTCCCGTCTTTGATTATGGTGGTAGCAACAGGACTGGTGGGTTTTGTTTGGAATTGAGCACAGCACTCACTCAGTCTGGGTGCCCCGCGGTCCGTAGCGCCTGCCGTGGTGAGGCGTACACGGGTTACCCCGAAGGCGTGGAAGGGAAGGGCACATGACATGACTCAGACTATTTGTAACTTCTGAGAAATCGATGGGCTTGACGTTTTAGGTTCTAAAGTTGTATTTCTTAGTCATACAAAAACAAAGTTCAGTATTCTGTGCTAGTTCTTTCTTTACATTTTTCTTTATATTTTCCTTCTTATGTGCTGCATCCATAAATTTAGTCATTATAGTGGTGTTTTCCTTAAAATTCTCCTGAAAATTACATGCCTAATGTTAAGTAGCTTGAAGGGTCCTAAACTAAGATTCTTTTAAAAAAATTTTGCTTTACCAACCTTAAAAATAGCTACTTCTAGAAAAAGTTTTGGTGGTTTCTGTGACTTATTATTGACATAGTCTTAAAGATTACAGCAGAGCTGGTAGAAGGTAATAAACATCATCGAAGCCCGAAGTCCCTGGGGTCGCAGAACGTTACACATACAGAAATGAAACTCTCCTTGTGCAGGTTCCAATTAATTCCTTCTGTGAACCTTAAGTTCATCGCCAAATGTTGTACTTAGTTACTTACTGTATCCCAACCAACTTCAGTGGGACTGGTTTTGGTTAAATTGGACATTTGCCAAGGGAATCTAAAAAATTACAGCAAAATTGTGGTCATTAAAGTAAATTTTGTCTTAATTTTATCTTTTTTTCCCTTAAATTCCTGGGTTTGATTCACGTTGACACTCTCTGATTATTTTCTATTTCTGCATGCTATTAAACATTTGAAATTGTGTGTATGACAACAGAAAGCTCTTTCAAAAGCAAAAGAGTTGACAGGGTTTCCTGACCGTTTCAACTGTGGGTTTATAGCCCATAGATGATTCAGACACGGTGTAAAACGTGAAGGGCTGAGCTCCTTTTGAACTCACTTTTGCAGTGGTGGCTTCTGGGAAACCTCTCCGGTGAGCTTTCACAAATGCCACATTAACTCTTCCTCCAGGAGCCAAACACAAATTCACACTCAGCTCTTGACCTTGGCCTCCAGTGTCAGACGGCCCCAGCCGCGTGCGGGGGATCGGCGCGCCGCGCGGCTTGGCCCGGCCAGGAGCTGCCGAGGGAACCGCGTCTGTTCTTCCGCGTGTCGACTGCGCTCGTGGGGAAGGGGAAGTGCGGGTCTGTCCTCCCCCGTCTTCAGGACGCAGATGGCCCAGACGTGTCTGTGGCCCAGGGAGGGTGAAGGAGCCGCTGAGCTGCCGTCAGCCAAGACTGACGAGTCCCGAGGAGTCCGAGGACCGGGCTGGCAGGGCACCAAGGGCATGAGCGTAGGAAACCGGCCTCGCCTGTGGTCTCAGCTCCTGCCTCACGCGCTGAGTCTCCAGGGCGGCTTTTCCTAGTTCATTTAAGGCCCCGCTTGTAACAATCCAAAGAAATCATGAGAAAGTTACATTTGGTGAGGCCCGGAAGCGGAGAACCTGGAGAGAAGCTCCCGAAGACCCAAATCTGAGGGAAGCAGAAGAGACCCCGCGTCACCTTCGTGTCGCCATTCCCGGGCACACACTTGCGTTTGGATTGTGTTTGTTGGAGAGCCGAGCCTCGAGGCCTCCAGTGGTTCTGGTTTGACTAGCCTATCTTCTGTAATACATCGGGTTTCTAGAACTGTATATTTTAAATGGTTTGGCACCAATAAAAATTAGAGAAATGTAAATATATAAGAGCAGTTAGACAATCTTATTTTTAAGATGAATAGTCTCTCTTTTAGTGAAGGTGGGTCACGTGTGGTAGTTTTTCTATTTAAAATGGTGTGTGCTAGCATTGTAGCATAGGCACATATATTCTTCTTTAAAATCAGTAAGTATTCAATATTGGTACTAAATTTTACCATGGCTATTCTGTAACATTTCCCAAAATTTATCCTTATCTTAATGGGCTTTCCATGGACATTATGAAGTAAGTTGAGCTTTATGCTCAGTGATTTTTCTACATTTCTGAGCCGAGTAAATCTTCCCAGTGGCCAGGTGACGACACTCCATCCCCTGCATTCAGACTCTCCGATAAGTCCTGCGCTCGGCGTTCAGAGCCTGAAGTGCAGCCCATGGCCTCATTGGAATTCCCTGGCTCTGATGAGTTTTGTTACACAATTTTGAGAGAAGAGAGTGGGTCCGAAGCTCACTTTTACCCACAATCCTCACGTACGTTATCACTTTCCAGCTTGGAATGGAGCCAGGCGAGCTGGTGAGGATGTCAGGCTCCTCAGTCTCCCCACTTCGTCACACCGGCGCCGTCACATCCGCGAGAACCGGAGTCGTGCTTGTAGCCGTAGCTGAGGGGAGGAGGAGATCATTCCCTGACTCAGCAGAAGCCTCCGGAGCCCTAGGCGAGGCCCTGCTCTGAGGCACGAGGGTGAATCTATGAAAGAACAAAGACGCCCGCTCACGGAGCATCTTTTCTTCCGGCAGAAGACAGACACTCAGCGAAAGGGTTAGTAAGGAAGCCAGGCGATCTGCTACGGGCAAACCGCTGTGAAAGTCACGGAGCGGACGACCAGAGACTGGGGTCTGCAGGCGCAGCTGCGTGAGGAGGGTCAGGCAGTGACGCTACGAAATCGGGACGTCCAGGTGGGACTTGTGGAGATGGGACAGCTGAGGAGACCTGAGGAAGGGAAGGAGTTCCTCATGGATCTGCCCGGCACAAGGGTGTTGTGGACAGAGGGAACAGCCCGCACAGAGGCCAGCAGGATCGGAGCGCATCGAAAGAAGCGGGGAGGCAACGTATTGCGTGGAAAGCTGAAGGTTTATGTACAAAAGCTGTAGAAGTTCAAGAAAATCTGGAAGAGTCGTGTAAGGTGGAACTTGCGATTCTGTCCGAGACCAAAGTGCCACCGACGGACCTTCCCACGGGGAAAACTTAAGAGTTTACTGCAAGGAACAGTGGAGTTTCTCCTTGAGGGGAAATTTTAAGATGCCCTGTGCCTAGAGGCCTTAGATTGATGTTTCAGCCATCGACACACAGAAATGACAGCTCTGCCCATAAGAAACTGTGCAAGCTTCAGCAAATTAGTTCAGTAGTGCTGACCCCGTCGGGAGGTAAAGTAAAGCGTGGGCTGTATGGGGGGCTAGTCGTTCTTGAAGCCAACAGTCATTCCTTGAACGTCAAGTCCATGTAACGTCCATAGCAAGGTAGAGTGTCAATAAAACGCGGCCCATGCCCATGAATAAAATGTATGCATAAATAAGTAAGTAAAAATGAAATTTTTATTCCAGTATTGTTATTGTCACTTCTCCCCAAAGTGATCTGCAGATCTCTCACAGTCCTATGCTTCTTTGTAGTAATTTTTTTTAAGACTTAAAAATTTTTTTTAATTTCTTTACAGCGTAACAGTATTCATTGTTTTTGCACCACACCCAGCGCTCCATGCAATGCGTGCCCTCCTTAATGCCCACCACCAGGCTCCCCCAACCTCCCAGCCCCCGCCCCTTCAAAACCCCTCAGGTGGTTTTTCAGAGTCCATAGTCTCTCATGGTTCACCTCCCCTTCCAATTTCCCTCAACTCCCTTCTCCTCTCCATCTCTTTGTAGTAATTTTTAAGCTGATTCTAAAACTTACGTGCCAATGCAAAAGATCCCGACCTGTCAAAAACAATTTTGAGAAAAAACAAAATGTAGAATGCTTACACAACCTAATTACGAAGCTCTGGTCACCAAGATAGGATGGTCTGGGTGTAACGATAGAAATAACATGCTCAGTTGATTTTCTACAAAGGGAAAAAGGTTATTTTTTTTTAACAAATCATTGGAATATTTGGATACCGATACAGAGAAAAAAAAAATAAAGTACAGAATCATGACCCTTACTTCACACTCTTCACAGAAAGTAACTCGAAATGCATTTACAGACCCAAGCATAAAATCTAAGCCTGTAAAACTGCTAAGATGTGGGAGAAAGTCTCTTTGACTGTGGTGAGTAAAGACGTCTTCGCTAAGACACAAACAGGACAGCCCATTACAGGAAACACTGGTCAGTTGTCCTTCATCAAAACTGGTAACTTCTCTTCCGAAGACCCCGTTAAAAAAAGTAAGTCAAGCCACAGACTAAGAGGAAGTATTTGCTATGCATATATCTGAGAGAGAAGACTGGAATCCAGAATACACAAAGGACAACCAGAGCTTGATTGTAAGAAGACACAGAACCAAAGAAAAAATATGTAAAAGAGGGTATCCAAATGACCAAAAAAGCACATGAAATGATCTAAAACATCACTAGTCATCAGGGAAATGCAAATTAAAGCCATAATGATGAGCCACTCTGCAGCCACTAAAATGGCTCAAATTAGCAAGACTGAGAATGCCAAATGTTTGGGAGGGCTTGGAGCATCTGGAATGGTCATGCGTTGCTGGTGGGAATGTCAAATGGTACAGCCAGTTCCGAAAACTGTTTAACAGTTTCTTATAAAATTAAGCATATACTTACTTACCGTATGACCCAGCCATTCCAGGCCGAGGAACTTACCCGAGAGGAATGAAAGCAGATGTCCGTGCAGAGACTCATATCTGCATGTTTAGAGTAGCTCCGTTCCTAATAGCCAAAGCTAAAAATAATGCCAGTGCCCGTCAACGGGTGGGCGGGTAGGCAGATCATCCACACGCGGAGTATAACTCGGCGACAAAGGTGAGCCGACTCCTGACACGTCCAGCGGCGTGGATCAACTGGAAAACTTCCGCTGAGCCCAAGGTGCCAGACACAAACGAGTCCGTACCGTGCGCGTGCGCTTATTTTCAGCTTGTGACAGTGGTTCCCCGTCGATGGTGAGAGACACCAGATCCGGGGCCGGAATGGGGGGTTCCGAGGAAACCTGTTGGGCGTGGGGGGGTGTCGTATATCTTACTTTTGGCGAGAGCTGCGGGAGTGCGTGCACGCGAACACACGCTCTGTGTCCGGCTGACTCTAAGATGCCCCTCAACCGAGTGGGTCTTAAAAAATCAGGTGGAAGCTGGAGTGTTCCAAGGGCAGCACAGCATGGGCAGCGAGTAAGGCGCAGCCAACAGCGTTCCCTGGTCCAAGGAGAACTCGCTGGGAAAATGTACTGTGAGCCGGATCTGATGCTTGAGATGAGTGAGAAGTGCTTTCTCGGTGGAGGATTTGGAGGGTAATTGGAGTCAGGTCCGCTCCGCGGGAGGGGCTTCTACTTGGTGACTGGCCTGTGCGCTGTGTCTCTGACCAGAGCACTGGAGATCTGGAGAGATGGGGACAGTTCCTGCCCACGGGAGAGGGACAGGCATGCCGGGGCCTCTGGGGCGTGGGCCAGGGGCGCGTCTGGCACCAAAATTTCGTTTGTCATTCTTTTGTTTGTTTTGGTTCGGGGGCCTTTTTGTTTTCTGTTTGTTGCTCTCCCTGATATTACTACCTTACTGGAACATCTGGTGAAATTTGATGAGAGAGCTTCTGCTCTTAGGACACACACAGGGAAAAAGGTACAACTAAGAGAGCATCAGGTCTGCAGACCTCCTCTGGAATGATTTACGGAAAGGAAAGTAGTAATAAGTGCACATACAGAGGGAGCAGACGATACAAAGTCACGTGCACAGTGAGGGGACAAAAGCACGAGCGAGACCTGTGTCCTCTGCTTGCACATTGTCCATAAGCCTGAAATTATTTCTGATTACAGAGTTACGAAAAGTAAAAACCAAGTTGGGTCAGGGTACTATTTGCTCAAACTCATGTGTATTTCCTGTGAAGAAAGAACTGAGAAGAACCATGTAAGTGATGAAAAAGTCAGGAGCTGGTGTGTCCCGTGTAAAGCGTTCAGGGTAGGGTGGTGCGGCCAGTGCAAGGGGGAGGCAGACACACGGGGAAGGGGGATGGCCGCTGTTGGCGGATGGCCACATGATGCATATGACGGGGTCATCGCTTAGATTCTCAGATGTTGGGGTGCTCCTGGCTACACGTGTCCCTTGATTGGGAAACCATTTACAAAGGATGGCAGTGGCATTCAGGACTGAAGGGAAGGGAGATCAGAGAAAGGGCCCAAGGGGGGTGCTTCTCGGGGTGCAAGTCTGAGCAGTAAGCTAAGGGCTCCAACAAAATTCACAGTGAATCTGGAGACAAAGTAGAGTTTTTATGAGTGATAAGGGGGAGAAAAGCCTATTACTGATTTGTTGACTACTGAGACATACAGGCAGTGGAATTCACAGGAGACGGAATGGTATGCAGGTGTAATAGGAATGATGAACGATGGTTCTGTGTCCATGCTCTTTTTAGGAACATGCTGGAAATCTTATTTACTCATTGTCTGCAAGTGTTTTCTTTTGTGAAAAACTATTTAAGATCATGCAGTTCCCTTTCTGAACATTCTGTTATTCAGGTGTGTATTGAGTCCAGCTTCTGGAAGGACCGTGCAGTGAGGTCTCAGGCAGATGAGAGAGATGTAGGGAAGGAGGGCTGGGCTCCACGGGCCTCGCGGTGGGAGCTGCCATGCCGGGGAGCAGCAGTAGGATCACATACGTTTGAAGACCACGTTGGGGCTGCCCGTGAGTGACAGAAGCGTCACAAAGGGGCCAGGAGACTAGCTGGGAAGCTGCTGCCATCACCAGACAGAGCGAGTGCCCCGGACCAGTTTGGGTAGGCGAGGTGTGAAGCGTGCAGATCCAGACAAGTATACTGTACTGTTCCAGAACCTTCCATCCAAGTCCAAAATGAAATCAGCATTTCCCTTCAATTCTTGAGCTATTTTGCTGACAATGTGTGTGTGGCTCTGGACCATCCTATCTTCTATCCTACTTAGGTCAGTTGTATTTCTGTTTTCCCTCCTTTTTTTTCGGTTATAGTTTTCAGAGAAGTTGTCGATGAACTCTGCATGCTTTTTTAAGGAAGATATTCAGGAGGAGGGTCAGCTGGGTGAGGCAAGAGAAAAGAGGACTCACTCGGGGAGACTTGGGGACTACCTGCCTCCCCTAGCTTAGGACATGCGGTCAGCTGTCCTCCCTTTTCTCTTTTCTCCTTTTTCCCCCTTAGTAACTCTGTGTTAGGGCACCTGGGCGGCTCAGTGGGTTAAAGCCTCTGCCTTCGGGTCAGGTCATGATCCCAGGGTCCTAGGATCAAGCCCCGCATCAGGCTCTCTGCTCAGTGAGGAGCCTGCTTCCTCTTCTCTCTCTCTGCCTGCCTCTCTGCCTACTTGTGATCTGTCTGTCAAATAAATAAATAAAAATCTTAAAAAAAAGAAAGAAACTCTGTGTTAGACCAGAGAAATCGGCACACAGTTTGAGTGAGTGGTTGTGTTATTTGTTTTCATCCCGGGATGTTCATCTCAAAATAAAAATTAATTCTTAAGAATTCTTTTAAGATTAGGATTATAAAACCACTTATTCTTTATACGTTAAAATTCTCCTTTTAACTTCTGTTGCATGAGTCGTTATGGTCTTTAGACATTTTTAAACTAAATTCTTTTGAAACTTTACACAGTAAGTTCAGTGGTAGGGATAATATTTAGAAAACTCACAAGTTCATTTTTAATAGTAACTGAGTAGCATTCAGTGTTAAACTAGTCACACATTTCGTGTTATTTTATGTTGATCATGTTTAATAAACTCTCTGCCATACGGTGGGTCCTATTGGAAAGGCTGACAAGCATTATCTTAATTTTCTACAGTAGTAAAGGTTTTGACACCATAGAATGGATGAGTGTGTCCCTTCTGTGTAAATGTTAGAGCTTTTGAGAAGAAGGAGAAGAAGGCTTCAATTAGTCACCTTTCCTGATTTGAGAAATGCTTATCACTTATTATAGCAATAAACATGATTGGTCGCTTGGAGCCTTGGGATGTATTTTACCTCTGTTCTTCTGGCATCCTGGATGGTTTTATTTTAAAATTTATTTAGGGAAAGGAAATGAAATCAGGAGGTTACTAGAAATAAGTATTTAATAGTCTCATGCACAAAAGGCAGGTGCTCTGATTTCATTACTCAACCTCAGTACACAGGGAGTGAATAGCTTGGAAAATGATTCTTTTAATATGGGATTTAGAATTAGGTTACAACTTCTGTTGATGAAGAAAATGTGAGGGTCCGAATGGACGTTAGACATTTTAGATTAGAAAGAGGAAAGGAAAGTAATGAGTCTTATTTCTAAATGAATTTAAAAAGCAATCTGATTTTAGTTCTAGCAATGCAGAGAAAATAAAATAAAAACTACCGTACTTTATTTACTAACCAATGAATTGAATTGTCTGCCTTTTATTACAGATATAAAGTAAAGACTATGAAGAGACAATCATTTTTGTAGCTATCAGACTTTCAGTAACATATCTCTTGTGGTTTAAATAACAGATAGTTTAAGTGTTTTTCCATTACCTTTGTGTAAATGAAAAATGCATAAAATATTTTAACAAGGCAAAGTAATCCAAGGAGATTGTTATTTTGTGTTACAAATTAGGTTATTTCTGTCATAAAATTAAAGAAAAAAAATCAACGTTAGGACATTTCAGCTTAATATCATTTACTAGAAGGAACATGTAACAGATTTAATGAGCTCGCAGGTCACCTGAACCCAGCTGTTTCCGACCAGCTCAACGAAACAGAGAATGCAGCTAGCAGTGGGAGGTAAGCATTATTACAAGCTCTCGAGGAGTTACAAAATCGATTTCTGCTTGAATGAATTAATTTAGATTATCAATTTATAACCAGCTACACGAATCCCATCAACTCAACAATTCAGTGAATGATCCGGTTCAACCCTCGTAAGAGCTTCACAATTAGGGGCCCGCGTCGGGCCTGCGGTTACTGCCTGTCCTACCGCATCGCTAACAGAGCCACTCGCCGGAACAAAAGGGAAGGGGGAGCTCTGGCTTAGTTGGAGCGCAGAGGGAACACAGAGCAGCTTAGAAAATGAAGTAAAAAAATCCCACCCCCGTGTGAGTTGGGAATTTTGTTCTCCGGAACCATTTCCATCCCATGAGAGGGTGATTTTGACCCTTCCAACTGAATTTTAGTATCATTGTAGTTCATACTTTGGAACATCTGGGACTTGACCACCTGGGCCCTGTTAGCAAATGATGTGACAGCCATGGCCCTTTTCTTGTCCCTAAAAGTGTGAGGGTCGGGGTCATAAGCATCTGTTTCGGGGTGAAAGACTGGCTTCGGGCTGCTCATCTTCCCGTTCACAGCGACGCTCGTACGTGGACAGCTCGTGTCCTCTCCGTCAGGGAAGGATCTTGCTTTTCCCCCTCACATCTGCTCCCCTGAGGCGTCACAGGTGTGTTACACTGGCTGACTTCTCTCCTGTTGACCACTCCAGTGGGCATGTATGAAAATTGTGTAAATGTCCTGCGGTCACCTTCGATCGCTTGCTCCTGCCACTGCTGTGCCCCCTACCTGGGCTGCACCATGGCGCCCGAGCTCTCCCTGCAGCGCCGGCCGGCCAGCTGCTCCTCTGGGCCGGGGTGGTGACCACACCCAAGGGCACTGCTTACCTGGCGGTGGCCTCAGACAGACATGCCCGAGGTGTAGCCCCGCAGCTCCCCGGTTGTGCCGTGGCTGCCCCCAGCCTTCCAGGCGGGCCCTTGTCTTGTCTTCCCTTCACTTCCTGAGACGTTTTCCCACCCGGCCTCCCCTCGCTCCTGTTACTCTCCACTGACCTCCGTGGTTTCCTGCGACTCTAACACCCCACGCGTGTGCACATCTTGCGCCGGTCGCTCCCGCGTCCGTCCGTCCGTGTGGTCTCTGCTGTGCGTGTGACGTTTGTGCTGCTCCATCTTCAAGACGAGGAACCCGGGTGCCCGCTCTCGGGGGGGACTGACACCGGGGCTGTTGTTCCAAGGTCCCATCCACAGGAGGGCTGGAATTCGAACACAAGCCTTTAACTGGATATTTAAATATCCTGTGTTTCCATGGGCTCTTGTTAATCTTGATTTTAATTCTCCTGGGGCAGGGACCGTTTTCCTTCCTCTTCTTTACTTGACCAGCCTGGCTCAGCAAAGGCAACGGGAAGGTGCTAAATAAAATCACTTCTCGAATTAAAAGAAACCACTTGTTCCTAGAACCCTTCTCTTCTGCGTCTGTCTTCCAGCCTTGTCCCTGCCTCCTGCCTGCTTCCATGTGGGAAGATCCCTTGTCCCTCCCCTGGAGGACCTGGCATGGCCAGGACCCCCAGCATCGTTCCCCTCTGGACCATTTGTCCCTAAAGTCCTTTTCTTTTTCCCTCACATCCGCTTCTCTTTTTTTATACATTATACTTAGATCATTATCTACTTTTATTGGATTTTCTTATGCTTGTTTTTCTATAGCTCTGTCTGTGCCATTTGAATTTTGAACCAGGTAAATATATTATCTGCTCCGAAATAATTAATTTTAAGTGGTGTGATGTAGTCCTAGCTCAGAGGGCTCTAGGGAGACTGAACAGAGAGTCGCTGTAAAGGGGCTTTACAGCCTGTGAAGGTTGGTACCGCGGAGGGCGAACGCGGCTCGGTTGTCACAGCCCCTTCTCTTGTCACAAGGCCGAAGTGACCGTATCAGTCGAGGCACAGCCTCTTTGTCTTCACAGTCTTTCAACATCATCAACCTCGTGTGATTTAAGCCAGCAGTTTCCAGAATAAAAGCTGTGTGTGTGTCCGAGTTCTCACGAGATAACTCCTACCTGAGGACAAATCTGGCCTGTCGTCGCATGGCGAAAGCAGCAGCCATGCCAGGAGGTTCACAAAGGAGCCACCCCTTGTTATGCTTCCATTTTGCTCCCTTTTTTCTGCTGAAAGTTTTGATGCACTTTATTAAGGAAAATTTGGTCTTCACTATTGAATCGTAATTAGTATCTGTGGGTACCTGCCTGTTTGGTGATGAACGCTAGGCCCGGAGCGTTGTGGAGCACAGGTAAGCACGAGCTCCTGGTGCTTCAGCGGGAAAGGCGGGACGGGCGCACATAGGGTGCTTGGAGAACGATTATACTAACCAGAATGATGGCACCAACACCTGGTTAAGGTACTCGTGGCCTCTTGTATGGTGTAGTAACATAGCCTCCCGGAGTCTCTCTCTCTGCACCCTCCCCATCCCAGTGCAGATTAGTAGTTGTTGCTTCCAGAATTATCTTTGAGAAGTCCCTGCCAAAAGTGGATCAATTCTGTTCAGAGTGCTCAGTGCCCGTCACGTGAGGTCCCACTGACCCTCAGCTCCTGGGGGTAGGAGCCAGGCCTTGAGCGTGCTTGCTTCTCCAGTAGCCAACAGAGTTCCTTGCACAGAAGGAAGAAGGAAGTGGGCAGTTGGGGGCAGGGAGGGGAGAGTGTCTTTGAAATGTGGGCTGTAATGGTAGGAGTTCAGCACCAGAGATTAGCATGGGCGGGTCACTGAGAAAGGCTCCGGGAAAGAAGTCACTCCAGCAATGCGTCATACGCTGTGGAAGAGACTCGAAGCCAAAACCGGTAGATCCGATGTTCCGTTTCCCTTACAAAAATGTAAACCACATACGCATGTTTGTGCGCAGACTGACATACACACAGGGTCCCAAGGGGCACGGACCTTTTACACTACACACACCTGCATTGTTTGGATAGTTCGGTGTTGCATATTCGTGGTGACTTTTTTGTTGTTTAAGTGGAAAAGAGAAAAATTGACTTATTAAGGAGAGGAAGATTGAGAAGGTAGGTAAACAGAATGGGAGTAAATTAAGCACAAGCTTAACCAGTTGGTAGTTTCGTGGGAAAAACGAATGTGATCCTTCGAGTCCAAGATGGCTTGGGAGAGGAGTAAATGAGCTCGTAGAACTAGAACGTCATGGTGTTATGAACTGCTTCCAAGTTGGCAGTGAGCTGATAACCTTAAGGTGTTGGCATAGACTTGGAGCCAGAAAGTTACGTATTTTATGGGTATCTGTTAAGGAAAGAAGACCTTCCTTTTCCTTTTTTTAAATTACAAACTATCATTAGACAGCAGTCAGCAGCTTTTCTGGACAAAGAGCACAGTCTCAGATTAAGTAGGAATGAAAAGTGCTGGTTGTTAAGGTAACAACAATACTAAAGGATTGTATGTATTAAGTGCAGAAGGAAACACTGTATTTAATGCACATAATATAACCATACGGAAGTCATCTGAAATGCAAACTGTTGCTCTTCAACCTGATTTTCTGTCTGCTGAAGAAGAGGAGGAGAGACTCTTTTCCTAAACCCTGTAGTGTGGGGTCCTCAGCAAAGAAAAATGTAGGGCACACAGTTCAGTTTGAGTTTCAGATACACAATAAATAATATAATATATAGGACATACTTATACCAAAAAAAATCTGTCATCAAACCCATTTTTGTTAGTGGTGAATGTAGGCATTCCAGGAACAGAAGTCACTTTTGTATATCAGGACCTTCACCAGTTCACAAAATGGTCAGGGGAGAACACGATATGCTGGCATACATGCCTGGCTGCTTACTTTTGTGTTGTCCACTCTGAGTGCACACACTCTGTCCTCTGTATTGTGCGTTAGTCCCCAAAATTGAACTGGAATGAAATCCTTGTGACCAGGTGAGATGGGCACAGTGATTACAGGTCTGTCATTCGCCCTGAGGGCAGAGCCCTGGGGGCCGGCAGCTCCTGCAGGGGCATCTGGTGACCATCCTGGGCTAGGAGCTTGCAGGTTCCCATGGGACGGGCAACATGGGCCACCAACCTTTCAGCATTCTGGCTGGCTTGTCTTCCCCGGCCCCATGCAGGTGGAAGGAGCAGAGAGCAGGGGAGTCCTGACATGGGTTTCACCACTGTGTATTTCTGTTGGTGTTGAGAGGCTGAAGTAAGTGTCCAGTACCCCCGTCTTTCACACTTTCCGCCCACCCAGTGCCACCAGAACGTAGCCGTTGTGGTGTGGGAGTCGCTTCTGGTCAACTCATGGGCTTCTTGGCTTTGCCACGGCTTGTGCCATAGCACAGGCTTGGAACAGCAGCGGTAAAACTCACTTCCTCATAGAGTAAGGGTATCTCAGAGGACTATAGGCTTTTGCAGTATCCAACTTGTTCCCAGGGCTAATTCAGGATGGGAGACTGACGTTTCCATCGGCCCGAGAGCTGGAAAATAAGAATGTGTTTTCCCACTGCCATAGGCCATTTGATGTTATTCCCAGTGTGATCCCCCCAGGCTGGGGCCAGTGACAGAGCAGAGAAAGGCCGAACTCACCAAAAAAAAATGCTTCCTTATGAAATAAAATGGTAGGGTATCAGGAGGGGCAGAACCAAGTTCATGTCGCCTTTACGAGGCCGACTTCTCACCTTTGAGAGACCCCTCATTCCCTCTGATTCAGCCCGTCGTAACAATCTTTCAGGGTTGAAACTTCAGTGGGGATGGGCCATTTGCATGATTTTTAAGTGTTTGTTTTATCAGCCCTAGCTAATATTTTCTGTGCAAGATGAAAGAAGAAATACCTTGTTATTTTTGTTTTACTTCAGCCATAATCAACCATAATTTTTCAAGCATATGTTTCCATTTTACTTTATGTTGCAAAGTCTCTGAATGCAGTCCCCGGCGCTTACCTACACTGCACCTCCCCGAGGTGGTAAATCGCCTGCCCACAGCTGCGCGGCGGCCACCAGAGACTGCTTCCGGCCGCGGCCGGCGGGCGCACATGACCTCGGCTCCTGCCGGCCTCCCTCTGCGGGGCCGCACGTTATTGATAGTAGTGGGGATATTGACAGTCTGTGCTCGGAGGGAAAATAGGAGTTTGATATGACATATTGTGTGTCTCAGCAAGACTCATAAATAATTTTGACAAGTTTTTGTATGCATGGGAAAGTCCTTGATTCAGCCTCCCATAAAAATAAACTTCTATTATGGAATGTATTTGTCAAGTGGCTGCTTGATGGATGGAGCCACGTTTACCCCTTGGCAGTTCGATGAGTTTTAGATGCACAGCTTACCAGAGAGGATTTACGGGCAGTACAGAAATAATTATTCAGTATGAAATGCATAATTCCTGTACCTGAATTTTCATTTTTTATTGTATTTTGTTTCTGTTGCATTTCTGGTCTCTAAAACAAAAGAACTTGCTTCCTGCCCCCTCCTCACCACCTTAGAGCTATTGTTCGTACGAGGTCTTCTGTTGAACCACCAAATTCGGCCCAGACCCTGTCCCAAACGTAGCTGGCATATTTTCATTGAATGGGTAATTTTAGTTTTTTAACTTAAAAAAGATTTATTTTTTAAAAGAAAAAGATTAAGCTATTTGGAAAATTTATTTTAATTAATGAGATTAAAAACTTTGGACACAGATTGTCTTATTTTTTCTGAGGTCTTTACAGGTGTCGATGCATTTGAACATGACTGCTCATCCACATTTCTGCTCCACAGAACAGAATTTTGAACTTAAATTCTTGTCTCCTTAAACTAAACTTTAAGTTTTTTTCCTCTGAGTTATACATATAATTGCTTTCTCCTCAGTCATGCACACTTGTAAGTTAGCATCCTTGAGTAAGGTAGAAGCTTCCAGAAGTGTTAAATTCCCACACGCTTCTGAGAGTCCCGGGCTGGCTTGTGGCACAGTGTGACATGCTCGACGTTGTCCGGTGGAGTGTGCCCTACCCTCTGACTTGGAAATGTGTGTTAGGGAAAACTGAAGTAAATGGTGGGTCCAGAGGAATTTTGATTCTTTATTAGAACATAGGACTGACTTTTTATAAGAATTGCCATTTGCTGAATGAAGTGTGGGATCTGAACGGGAAGTTGTAGCAAAGGCATGGTAGGTAAACTTCGGCAAGGCCTGTTTCAGGATGGGCCTCTGAGCCGCTGTATTTGGTGTGTCCCTTTCATATCGCTAATGCCATCCTCTGTGCTCTCTGTCTTATTGCTCAAGAGTGGTTTGTTAATTTTTTTGTGGTCTTCTCAAAATAGCAGGCTCCTTCCTATTACCCTTTGTTTTATGTTGGGTAAATTCTGCTCTTAGGTTTTGTTTCCTTCTTTCTACTTTTTGGTTTACTCATTTTTTCCCTGACTTCTCAAGCTGAATGCTTAATCACTTATCTAATTTCTGTGTTTTATAAGCACCAGTGATGAAGGGCCTGAAGTTCCTTCTGAGTATTGCCTTAGCTGCAACTTCCAAGTTTTAGTATTCTAGAAACTTCTGAAATCTTTCAGCTCTAAACGTTTTCTGATTTCCATTTGGATTTCTTCTGCAGTCTCTGGAGTCATTTTAAATTGTTCTCCATTTCCTGATGTTTATGGGCTTTTAGCTGTTCTCCTTGTTATTAATCTATAATTTAAAAGCACTGCAGCCAGAGAATGCAGGGCGCGCAGGATGAGACGGCTGCGGCCTTCGAGAGGCTCTCCGTCTCCAGTAGAGGAGACGATGCGTGGTAGCGGGTAAGTCCTCTGCCGCACGGGACGTGCCAGAAGGCAAAGTCGTCTCAGATGCCACAGGGGCACACACACGGGCTCGCTCGGCTCACCGCAGGCAGGGGGCTGTGGAGGTAGGCGCCGGGTTTGGAAGGTGTTTTGTAGACAGGCACACGGCCTTCTCGGCCAGAGTCATCCCTGGGTGCGTAGGTGCAAAGTGGGTCAGTTCGGCGTGGCTGGTCAAAGGCCTTGCGTTGGGGAGTATGTGGAGGTGAGACTACAAGGGCAAACTAGGAACAAAGAGTGAAGGTCCTCGTCTGCCATGCTGTGGAGGTTAGACAGGACCTTTGGGCATCGTGGCGTCCGTGGGGATTTTGTGGATCACCTCTTCGCAGGTCACTGGCAGGAGGCAGCACGTGTCTGTGGAATGGCTCCAGTGCTCCCGGCCCCTCCGGCTCCGCGCCTGTGCGTCTTTCATCTTCTCTCCGGGGTCTTTATCCCGCCCCGTGCACCACCTCTCTTGTCCCACCTGTGAGGTTGTTCTCTCTTAACCATGAGGAAGACAGAGTCCCTTCATTTCTCTTCTCTCATACGTTCTTCGAGAACGCATCGCAAACGACGTGGATGGAACTAGAGGGTATTATGCAGAGCGAAGTCAGTCAGTCAGAGAAAGACAATGATCGTATGATCTCTCTAACATGAGGAATTTGAGAGGCAGCGTGGGGAGTTTGGGGGTCAGGGAAGGAAAAAATTAAACAAGTTGGGATTGGGAGGGAGACAAACCATAAGAGACTCTTAATCTCACAAAACAAACTGAGGGTTGCCAGGGGGAAGGGGGTCGGGAGAGGGTGGCTGGGTTGTGGACGCTGGGGAGGGCATGTGCTATGGTGAATGCCGTGAAGTGTGTAAGCCTGATGATTCACAGACCTGTGCCCCTGGGGCTAATAATACATTACATGTTAATAAAAGAGAATACATTGCAAGTAAATTATAATCTTTTTAATTTTAAAAGTTCCTTTGTAGAGCACTGTTTCTCACCATTTACTTCAGCTTTTGGCCCTTCGATCAGTTGTTTTCCCTGTAGAGTCAATATTTTGGTAGCAATGGTAGACAGAATTTTTCAATTATATTTTATTTATATTTCCTTCTTGTTGTCGTACGGAATAGCTATTTATTTTGTCTATTTTTCTCATATCAAGCCACTGAACTGTGTCCTGTTAGTTCAGAGCTGATTGTTTGACACATTATAGGTAGTCCCACATACTTTAATCCACCAGTAATAAGTGGTAGACAGGGAAGTAACAAACTGTAAGGTCTAGCACACGGATGAATAAATGAAATGAAAGTTCCCCAGCTCAGGGGCATCAGCCCCGTGTAGTCCACCCTGACGGACACACAGTTGGTAACAGACTTATTTTTATTTTTTTTAAGATTTTGTTTATTTATTTGACAGACAGAAATCACAAGTAGCCAGAGAGAGGCAGGTGAGGGGAGGGGGGGAAGCAGGCTCTGCAGGGAGCCCAATGTGGGGCTCGATCCCAGGACCCTGAGATCATGATCTGAGCCGAAAGCAGAGGCTTAACCCACTGAGCCACCCATGCGCACCATTATTTTTAAAATGTAAATACCTCCAGGAGAATTAAACCATGCATTTCTTGTTCAGGGACTTGATTCCTAGCTCGGTGTTGGCATAACTTGAAATGACTTTCATGAGGGTGAATTAGGGAAGAGACTAGGAATTCTGTGACAGTGGCCAGCTAAAAGAATAGCTCGTTGACCCTCACCGTGTTGGGCACTGTGATAAGCTTGTCGTGTGCGCAAAACCATCTGATCTTCACGGTAGCTCCCGTAGGAGCATTGTTAGCCCTGCTTCACAGTATGGCCAGTCCACACAGAGTGTGAAGTCACGCGTTCAGGGTACCAGTGGCAGAGTCTGGATTTGAACTCCGGGGGTTTGAGTGCAGAACCTAGCTCCTAAGCATTCCTGTGTCTCTGATCCCCATATCGAGGAAGGAAGAGGGGAATGAAAGAAGCCATCCTTAAAGCAGATCTCAAGGCATTTCATAAACTGAGCTTTGTGAAGTGAGAGTGATCGGTTTTTCAGCGGAGGAGAGCGTGCGCGGCAGGGCCCGGCTAGCATCCTCGAGCAGCTCCCGTTGGTTAGGTGGATGCTGCGCAGGTGTCAGGTGGGCGCCGCCCCTTCAGTCCTCCTGGGGGAGGCAGCCTGGGTGCTGATGGGAGCTTCCCCAGTGGGCGAGTCTGCCAGGCGTCCCGTCCCTGTGTGCTGCCGGTGCAGTTTCCAGGCTCTGTTAAGTCCTTCTTCCCCCTCGGCCTCCCTTGTCGGCAGTGTCTTGGGGACTCAGACTCGAAGGTGGACAGCCTCATCCGTGGGTTATTGCCCGCAGTCTAAACCCTCAGGCTTTACCCCTGCCAGGAAGGGCCCTTGCTTTTACAGGGACCTGTGACTTAAAAACAAAAACAAACAAACAAAAAAAGCCTGTGAATTTGGGAGGTGGCTCAGAAGTGAAAAGTCAAACTTCTGATTCCAGCTGGAATGATAAACTTGATGCCGAGTCTCTTACTTGAAAACAGCTTATTCTGGAGACATGTGGGAATTTGGATAGTGACCAGTGGGGAAGAAGGAGGGACAGTGACACAGAACTGTAGACCAAAGGTCACTCTCTGAGAAGGGGGGTTCCCCACACACTTTGTATACTTGGGATGAGGCAGCCAGAAAGTTCTGTGAGCAGTTATCTCTGTCTCGGGAGAACGGCTTTAAAGAAAAACAGGACCCCAGACCTCCAGGAGTTCAGAGATGAGCAGTTTGGGCAAGAAGGCTTCCTGAAGGACCCGTGTTTGAACTGGGCCCTTGAGCAAGAGCACCCCTGGTGAGGATCCGCAGTAATATCCACAGGAAGCCAAACTCGGGGGCACAAGGCGTGTGTGGTGTGCGGTGTGCGATGGGCTATCAAGGACATGAGTGACGGGCAAGAGCTTCGCCCGCCTGACGTTTTTAAGCAGGGAAAGGATGGCGGGAGAGTAAATGGGATTCAAGTAATTGATGGATAAAAAACATCTTCTTGGATCTCATTTCCACCCTCTCTGCACTAATTACAAGTTACAATTCAAGCCCACTTGCTACCAAACAGGTGGAGCCTTGCTTGCATTTTTTTATCCCCTTCTAATGTAAACCTGTACGTTAGCCTTAACCGGGAGCTGAGGAGTTCATCTGGCAAATTGGTGCAGAAATACAGTGAACTTCAAGGCATATGGAGTGGAAATTGGGAAGAGGCACTGGCGTAGAAGAGACCACCATTACCCGAAACCACTTTGTGACGGTGTTTCCTGGACTCCGGGGGAGGCTCCTGGTCATTGCCGTAGCCGCGTTCTGACGTGGGTTCCCAGATGGAGGAGAAGCGTGGTCTGACTTCCGAGCCTCTCTAGTCGCTGTCCGTCCGCTCCTGCCATGAGGTTTGCCGAGAGAGGGGCAGGGACGCATGTCCCCACGGGGCCCTCAATGATGGGTTGCTCAGGTGTGCCGTGTTAGAAGGGCCACCCAGAGACTTGCGGGCACACAGCAGAACGGAGGAGGTGGACAGCTCGCTGCGGAGTCTTGTGCACACCTGGCGAAGCCCCCCCGGGTCCTGTGTCACCAGGATAGTAGGTGGGTCCCAGGGGGATTTTTCTGTCGCTTCCGGTGCCCGATGCCCGTAGAAGTGCAAGCCTGGTTTCCGTGGTGTCTTCGGTGCTTCTGAGGCTGGAGGTGTTTGTGTTTTGCATCCCGGCAGCGTGCACAGTCGGGCCTGGTGGGCCCCGTGTGCTGCGGCTCCAGCCCAGTGGAATCAGCCTCATCCCTTGAAGGCCGTGTGTGGAAGGCTGCGGGCCTGGCTGCGGGAGTGTGTTCCCAGGTTCTCTTGATGGGCAGCGTGGTGGGCCCTCAGGGAACGACCCCTGCCCCTCCTGACTCACCCGAGGATGGAGGGGGCCCTTTTGCCGCAGACATCTCTGCCCTGTGTATTGGACTAACACCGGTTTCACGTGCCTCCCAGGTAAGGGTCTGTCTAAGTGGCTATTTTACGTAAGGAAAAGCACTCATTTGGATAGCAAATACGTCTTCCATCTATAAAACACTGCTGCTGGGGTGCCTGGGTGGCTTGGTTGGGTGTAGGACTCTTGATTTTGGCTCAGGTCATGGTCTCAGCATCCTGAGGTCGAGCACCGCGTCAGGTTGGGCGTGGGTTCTCTCCCTCCCTCCCCTGCCGCCGCCGTGTTTTCTCTCCAGAGGGGAGACAGGTGGGCAGGGAACGCTTCTGAAACGTTGCATGCTGACACCAAACTGTCCCTTGTCAGGTCCAGTACGAGGTCAAATTCTCGTAACCCTAACCGGGAACCTGGCATCCCCGAAGGAAGCTGCACTTTATCTTACATCACGCCCGGAGCAGAAGGCTTGATGGGAATTAAGCACCCGGGAAACGGGCGGGGAATTAGTGGGTTAAAATTTGAGTCGTCTGTATTAAGCCACTCCTAGTTTGTGCTCCATTTTCATTTTCCTTATTAGAAATTTAAAATTCATCCAATAATTGACTTGTAACAGTGAAACAGCACACACACACACACACAAGAATGTCGTCTCACAGTCCCTGAATCGCCCTTCACAGCTCGGCCTGTACTACACCTTCCTGCGGGAGTGAAAGCACGTGCCCCTCATCTCCGCTTTGGGAACCGAAGGGAAAGGGTACTGTACACACAGTCCCATAACTTGCTTTCTCCCTCTCAGTCGGGAGTTGCAGATCTACTCACTCATCTGAATAAGTGCGCGATGCGTAAGACTGTGAGCACACCACAGTGTATTTGACACTTTCCTTACACAAGCACGTGCGGGCTTCCCTTCGCCGCTACAAACAGTGCTTGGTTAAATATTGTTGCACAGGAAAACTTTGCTTTCCACAGCATGAATCCGAGTGGCAGAGGAAAAGAAAGAAGATGGTAAGAAAATACTGATCCATTTAAATATTTTACCAAAGAAAACACTTGTAAGCAGTGTGTAATGCGTATCTGTTGAAGAGAGAATAAATACTGGATTTTTCTTCTGAGTATTTTTAAATGATCAAGTAAAGTCTACTTAAATGGTACTACCATTTTTATAAACCATAACTTGCATCGTAATTCCACTTTGAAAGGCTTATAAGAGGAAATTATAAATTATGGGGCAAATCTGGTCTATTTGTTTGGACTACTCTCTGTATAAAATTTTGCCCAATGACAAATGGATTTTTGTGTTTGGGAAGGATTTTTAATAGCCCCGTAAAATCTACATAAATCTTTATTAAGAAGTGTGGGATTTAAATTCACAGTGCGTCTAAATATTTATTATGTGGTATATTAAATTGCTTTTTTAAACCTTCAGCAAGAAGTTCCCACCTGGCTATTGATACATTTAAATGGTAAAGTTAGTGGCTCCTGCAAATGGCTGGCTGTTGGCTGTGGTGGCTGGGCCCTGGCGCCGGAGGCTGTTAGCAGTACTTCCACGAGTCCTGTCGGTGGCCCCCACTTCAGCCCTCGTGACTGAGCCATGATGGACACCGTCAGGCTCTTGGGCCCCGTCGGGACAGGCAGGGGAACTAGCAGTCCCTGGGGGAACCCGGTGTGGGAGGCTCCAAGATTTATCATCATTTCCATCTCCAGCTGAAGGTGGAGATTGAACTTTGCAGAAGGCTCGTAGCGATGACTTCAAACAAAACTATTTCTTCCAAATTATTGAAAACCAGAACTAGGTCCGTAATAATAGAAAGGTTGGAAGCAGATGGTCCCCACGTCTGCAGTGGGTCCTGCATCTCAGTGGAGTTTGTTCTGAAAACCTGTGCAGCTGAACAAGGATGAAGGGAAAAAATCCTAACTTTGTTGTGAATTTGCTGTTTTGCAATTCAGTTAGTTATAGAAGTGTTAACCTAATTTCATAATAGAAAGGGGGGATATAAATACCTTATTCTGTGAGCAGCTTATTCATTAAAGTAACCTGTTTTCACTTTAAGTACATGGTAGATTCATCAACTAGCTCCATAGAGAAGTTTTTTTTTCTTTTTCTTTTCCAAATTGACCCAGTGTCTAACTACAGAAGAGGCCCATTTCCTCGATGGCTCCCAGAAGGTTCGGGGCGTGGCCCGTGTGATGGCAGCACTTGACACAGAGCCCCTGATTGTGCAGGGGGCGAAGGAGACCCTGCGTGGTGCCCATAGACTTGGAAACTTTTTCCCCTAATGTTTGCTATATTTATTTAGCCTATAATTGAATACACAGTCATTTCGCTGTGCTGCAGATTGCCTACGTGGGAGTCAGGATGCATATTTAATGCCTGATTTAAAAAGAAAAATAGATGCAGTGACATGTGGGCAATTTTAGGAAAGTGTGTTCCATGTAAATTCAAATAAAGGTTTGGGAGAAACTCGTTTTTCTCTTTCTTAGTGAAGACGTGATGTTCACAGCAGGAATTGTTGTAGATCCATATTTATTAAGTGATGAGTAGTTGTTTTTTTTTCCTTTGCACTTTTAATGGCAAATTCAAACGGCAGCAGAGAAAAGAATCCCTCCTTACTTTGGAGCACACCCCTTCCTTCCCTCCTTTATTCCTCTTGAATAAAAAGCCCCCAAAAGGCTTTGTCTAAGAGAGAAAAACATGTGGTTTAGTTACTAGAGGAAAGAAAGCCGGCAGAAATGTTCCCTGGATTTTTGCCCATGAAGCAAGGTGAAAACAGAAGGATTCGCGTTTAGTGAAATATGTGTTAATTGGAGAGGCTTGGTATCCTGCCTCAAGAGAGCGTAATGTCCTCCCTCCGGGTGGCGAGGCAGGAAGGCCCATGTCGTCTGGTTCACCGGCCCTCGCTCACGTTCTTCGCAGGACCACCTGGGACCCCTGAAAGCTCTGATAAAACTGTTCCTCAAGTGCATAAACTCTCCAGAAATACATTAAGCAAGTGTTCTGTGTGCCTTGTACTTTTGTCTGTGTGTTTCCTTGACTTTTGCCTTTTGTAATTGCAGATAAATGACATCCCAAGCATTAAGTCGGCCCGTTTAGGCTCCGGCCGTCAGTGTGTGGAGTCGTCTTGGTTTAGCCGGAGTTCTTGAGATTTGTTCAGTGCTCGACATTTCTGGTGCCAAAAAGACTTCAGATTGCAGGTCAAATTCTATTGCGGCTTTTCTGTTTTCTGAGGAAAAGCCTTGAACGCCGTGTAGCTGCTCCCAGATGAGCGTGAGCTTGTTTGGGTTGCTGGGTCCCCGCGCAGTTACGATGGCGCGAGGGGAACACAGCAAGCTTGGTCATCAGCGTGTTCACCTCGGGGGTCCCCGCATTCGGGCTTCCGAAGTTGTATGTTTTCTAAAGGAAGTTAGGTACGATCTTTATTTTCGGATTTAAGGGAATTAAGACATAGGGTTTGTGGGTCGGTTGAGTCCCTGGTCACTGACGTGACTTTCTGGGGTTTGGTGCTCCAAGTCCTTATACTCTTTCCGTGCTTCTAACATCCTCAGGTGGCCCCTCGTCCTGCTCCCGGCGGCTGGCACTACACGCCCCCACTTTAATTCCTTCCAGCGAAGTCATTCCTCCTACCTTCTTGAAGACGAAGCCATCTTCTTGCTTACTTGTCTTTTTATCTTCCTCCAAGTAACTCTGAGTTTGCTTTTAATAAAGATACACACAACTGCACATTCTTAACCAAATCAGGGCTTCTCATTCCAGATAAATGATTCCTCTAATCTTGCCACTTATCCTCTTAAGTAGTCAGATTCTTTTTCTTTCGGCCATTTTTAAACCATCAACCAAAATAAAATATGTGATAAATGAAGTTTAATGTGTTGAGGGTAAGGGACATGAGTTACTTTGTTTCCATTAATCTTTTCCATTGACATCTCAAGTACTTTTACTTTTTTTTTTTTAATCTGAGCTGAAAGTAAAACTTAAAGATAATTTATCCTTATTGCTGTTTTTTCTTCCTTTGAAACTCGTAGGAATTAAGCAGGTCTGTGCGGACGAACAGGGAGTTGGTCTGTGGTTGTCGTGCTCCAGCCAAAGTAGCTACTCACACCAGCGGGGTGGAAATTTCCTAGTGACTTAAGAAACACACCTTCTGTTACCTGGTTTCGACAACGGAGACAAATATTCTAAAGTGGAAGCTGATGGAGCCTGAACAGATTAATTGTTTTAGTCAAAACACGAGATTATATGTTTCCTTCCCCTATAGATTCTATGAGTGAGCGCATTTGAGAGAGAATGCTAACATTGTCCTCTCGCTTTTGCTGTTATTCAGAATAATGTGAACGGATATAGCTTCTAGAATATTTCTGCATGATCTGAAGAAATGCTAAAGAATAGACTTTTAAAGTAGAAAACATAAGGCAATAAATATTTTAGCTGAAAAATCAATAAAGAAATGGAAGTAACCGTTACTAGTAATTCAGTTAAGGCTGTATCGTGTGTAAACCTGCCCTCAGCAGCCCAGTACAGAGGCGTCTTACTGGAATGGAGCACTCATGGACTGTTTGAAAACAAGGTGACATGTAACGAGCAATGAAAGAAAGAAATAGTCCTAGATCTCCAGTCTGGTTCTGAATAAATGAGATGGGCTCCAGTTCAGGGAAAGAAAACAACGTAGACTTGTCTACAGAATTAGATGAAGATAATGGAGAGTTTATATATATATTCTTTATTGATCATTCACAGAACTTTGGGTTTTCTAGGTAGATTGACGGCTGAGTTATTTGCCCATCCCCAGTGACTGACAACAGGTAATGGAAAGGCTTTTACCATGGTATAACAGCACAGAGTATTTCCTGATTTACTACTGTCGTTCTCATCAAAAGTACCCTGGCAAAAAACACTAGATTTATCACTTCAGTTACTGGAATTTCACATTCCGTTTAGGGAGACATGTTTCTGTAATGTGACAGGCTTTGCAGATCTTGAACTTTTTCAGACATTGCAGCTATCAGAGTGATTGGAAAGAGAGATAAATGAAAACAGTTGTTAGAGTTTTATAGCTTTTAATGGTGTCTACCGGCCAGAAATAAAACAGACCATCTACTGATAGTCTTGGCTGACCTGTGTGTATTTTTTAAAAAATTTTTGTTGTTGTTAGTTTAAAAAAAAAAACTTTTTAATCTAAGAGTGGACAGAAACTACATTTAGGCCATCATAATATTGTAATTTTAAATGGATTTTTTTTGGTATTTTGGTTTTCAGTGGTGCCAGAAATCTCATATAAGGGCAAATGTTAGAAGCCATATTTATGAACATTTAAAATGGTGAATTTTTATTCACTTCAACATACAGAACTAGAGATCTGTTCTGTGAGTCAAAAACTTTTGTCTTTTCCTGGCTCACCTACTTGATAGCTACAGTCTTCGTTTTCTCATTTCCTTATTTGAGACTATTTCTAACTTCCTTAAATTAGGTGATTAAAATACATGGTAACAGTTACACGTCATTTTGAACTCTAGCACCATGTAGTTTCAAGTCATTTCAGTGTGAGAATCATTACAATTTTTATTACTACTTCTGTTGTTAACATTACTCCTGCTGCGACAGGACTTAGGATAGGGTACATTTCCAGTGCAAGGTACTAAGGCACTGGTGCCGTATTGAACTGAGTGAACTACCTCAACTCCGACTCCTGTTTGGAATGATTGTTCTTACGTGAGGTTTAATGCTGTGGTCAAACTAGTAATGTACACTATTAACTTCCAGCCTGTCCCTCCAAAGATAAGGAATTTAGGATAAGGAATACTGGTAATAATTAAGGTTCAATCAAATCTGTTATAATTGTCATTTTCATACTATGAGTTTTCCCTTGGTCTAGTTATAGTAAAATTACATTTTAGGCTTCTTTTTCTGATTTCTGTCCTACAGTGACATTAGCTTTGTTTCATCCTGGCATCCTTTAGCTAGTGACCCTACTACCAATTTGTCTGTATTTCATCAAAGCACGTCAGAAGAACTGAAAACAGGAGAGAAGCAGGTATCTGTAGCCACTGTTTTGCCCTGAAGGCCAAGTAGAAGGATTTTATTGTAGCTTACCCGTTAGTTCTCCCGGTCCCAGCAAAGCAACTCAAACATTCCTACCACCTGGAGACTTGGCCAACTCAGCATAAAACGGAGATATAAAGCTGAGTGGTAGGAAGAACGAGTTCATTTTTTTTTTCTTTCCAGAAGTAGTTACAAAGCATTTATTGTGTTTAAGGTATAAAAGAGAAAATGTACCATTTACATTGGTAAATAATATGTAAGTCGCCATTACTGTTACTAATTAAGGATACTGCAGTTTACCGAGTACTTTTCATTTCCAGTACTCACTCAGTTAAGGGGATAGAATCACTTCACCCAGGTTTTCTAGACCTGCTAGAGGGATACTTTGTAACCTTGGAGGAGGTTAATTGCTCAGTTTTTAAGGGTTAATGACTCATGTATTATGTGTCAGCTTTAGGGAAGTTTGAACAATTTTTTTCCAATTCCCACATGACCCTCCTTTGCAGAAGGGTTAGAGATCCATTTATTTTAGGAAGGGGGGGAAAGATGTCAGGACTGACATTTTCCTTTTTCTTTGTGGAGCAGCCAAGATGCGAGTCC
>PISX010020658.1:0-34421 GCA_004024625.1 Mellivora capensis | reverse complement strand
GAATGTTTATAGCAGCAATGTCTACAATAGCCAAACTATGGAAAGAGCCTAGATGTCCATCAACAGATGAATGGATAAAGAAGAGGTGGTATATATACACGATGGAATACTATGCAGCCATCAAAAGAAATGAAATCTTGCCATTTGCAATGACGTGGATAGAACTAGAGGGTATCATGCTTAGTGAAATAAGTCAATCAGAGAAAGACAACTATCATATGATATCCCTGATATGAGGAAGTGGAGATGCAACATGGGGGACTGGGGGGGTAGAAAAAGAAGAAAAGAAACAAGATGGGGTTGGGAGGGAGACAAACCATAAGTGACTCGTAATCTCACAAAACAAACTGAGGGTTGCTGGGGGGAGGGGGTCGGGAAAGGAGGGTGGGGTAATGGACATTGGGGAGGGTATGTGCTATGGTTAGTGCTGTGAAGTGTGTAAACCTGGCGATTCACAGACATGTACCCCTGGGGATAAAAATATGTTTATAAAAAACATTACCAAAAAAAAAAAACAAAAAAAAAAAAACATTACCCACACTGTTCTTCCTCACAGCTCCCCATATCAGTTAACTGTACTTCTACCCACTGAGGTACACAGCCAAACATCAGTATGAAATTTCAATCTCTACAACTTCCTAACACCACACCTCTATTCAATTCAAACCTGTCAAATATACTCCTAAATATCTCTTATGTTCATTGGTCTCCAGGTCCCCACTCTCATTGCCCCAGCTCAGACCACAATTTTCTCTCGCCTGGATTACCCCCAAAGCCTCCTAATGACCTTTTGGCATTTATTCTTGGCCCCTCAAATCATTCTGCAAATTATGTAGAGAGAGGTTTTTTATACATACAATTCTGACTTCATTATTTAGCTTACAAGCACCTGCATGATTGGGCCCTGATTTTTCTCCCAGATATTTCCTTGATATTTATCTTCCAACCTCATTGAATTTTACCTTCCAACCTCACTGAAATTTGTTTCAGTTTCTCTATACAAAATAATCTTTTCTCCTCCTTTTCTGTAGCTATTTCCTATGCATCCTTCAGATACCAGCTTATGCATTACCTCCTTGGGGAAATCTTCCCTGACCCCTTACACTGGATGCCCTACCTGTATAAACCCATAGTTGGTTTCACACCAAAATATTGCATACATAATTATCTGCCTACCCTACTAGACCAAAATCTCCTTTATCTGGTACCATTTTTATTATGATTGCTGCTGAAAGACTAGCTCCTAGCAAGGTGCCTGGAAAACAACAACTCATCACTGAATATTTATTGAATGAATCTTAGGGATACCGCAGACCAAAAGGTTGTTGTCAGGTACTGCTAACCCTTCTTGTCTCATACACATCAGATTTCAGGCCCTGTGCCTCAAATTATACTGCAAATTCCTTGAGAAGTTTAGGGTTCTGCTTTAAATTTATTAAAACCCACACAGGCTTCATACAACACTAATTACAATTCACTAAACACCTGATCAATTATGTGGACTCCTATTTATCCCCAAAACCCAAATTCTACCAAACCCTCAAGCTGACATTGAAGATCTATCTCTTATCAAGAAAATGCGTATCTGTTTTCACCCTGTTCCTAAAACACAGATGTTACAATGTCCTTTAGCCTATTTTAAATACGTTCCGTCCAAACTGACCTCTAAGTTCACCTTCTTTTTTCCTTCCTCTCCTCTCTCCACCCCTGGCCTCTACTCTGTTGCCATTATCTTAAATATTTTCATCTCTTGCACTTAATATCTCACACTATCTTCAAAGATCACTTCAGTTCTTGGCTTTTTCCTGCTTTCTGTTCTTTGTTTTAAAAACATTTTCAATTCTCTGTGTTCCATGAATAGCAGTAGATGCTGAAAAAACATTAAGTGATAGACTATGCCATGGAAGAGCTTGCATGCTGGGAGATGGGGGTGGCTGGTATTTAAATACATAGATTTAATATAACATACTAAAGGTACTATAGAAGGCACTAGACAGCTTTGAGAAAGGAATACCTTCTGACTGAGTATGGAGTGGGGAAGAAGAGAGTAAGTCATCAAAAAATTGTTAAAGCTCTTTTCATTATATTCCCAAAATAAAATACCATGTCACATTCATTCCAGCACTTTCTGTGGCTAACATCTGTTGAGCAAAATCATTATCTCATTTAATTCTCATTAAAACTCTACAAGTTATAATGACATAGATACTATTACAGTCAGCACTTTATAGCTGAAAAAACAGGCTTAGAGATACTGGGTCAATACCCAGACTCTTAACTACTACGCAGCAAATCCTCAATCTTCGATGGGTGATATAAAACACACTGGGGGCAAAGGGAGGGGTTACATGTGTCACATGAATCCCAGGAAAATACCAGAAACAGGGGAGCCTGGGTGGCTCAGTGGGTTAAAGCCTCTGGTTTCCGCTCAGGTCATGCCCCGCATTGGGCTCTCTGCTCCGCGGAGAGCCTGCTTCCTCCTCTCTCTCCCTGCCTGCCTTTCTGCCTACTTGTAATCTCTGTCCGTCAAATAAATAAATAAAATCTTAAAAAAAAAAAAAAAAGAAAGAAAATACCAGAAACACAGTAAATTGTTTGTAAGCTTTTGGTGGGGGGCATTATATATATTGGACCAACAACAATCTATACACCAAGTTCAGGGACAGAACTGAAATTCATAGATATTAACCCTCCACTCCAATATGTTCACACATCAGAAACAGATTTTTCTCTATCTTTTGTACATTGATTTGTTTAGTCTGAATTGGGGCTGGGCATGCTGTTTGTTTAATGAAGAAAACTCTTTCCGGAAGAATTAAAAAGAAATACCACAATACCTGCACCTACATGAAATAAGCCCAGGTAAGAGAATTTGCCATCATTTCCCCCATTTTTATTAGAAAACGGGTCTCTTTCTTGTATTTCTAAGTGTAGACACTGAAGCAGTCAGGCCAGCCCACAGATTCCCTCATCCTCTATGCACACCACCAGGTAAGACCAGTGACCAACTGCCCTTCTGATACTTCTCTCACTTTTGCATGAAAGAAAAGCTTGAAATAAAATTTACTCTTTGCTCTCAGCAAGAACTAATACTTATCAAATGCCCTGGTCAAACACAATAAAATCATACTGTGTAAGGAAATTGCTTTTGTAATTGATTTACTAGTTTTCATAGAGGAAAAACATTTCAGTAGCATTTTCATTAAATTGCTTGTCTACAACCAGCAAAAAATATCTAGTTTTCAGTTTTTAAAGACCCCATATCTCTGTCATTTGGATTTTTTTTTTAAAAAGTAATAGAATGAGAAAAAATACTAAACCTAATGGTGCACTATATGGTAAATAAAAGATCCAGACAGATCTTTCACTGCAGAAAAGTATAGAATTACAGATTACATATAGGGAAGACAGTGCTTTTGTTTTTGCTGTCTTAGGTTGTGAGACAGAAAAATAGAGGGAGAAAGGAATAGTTTGGCTTTGTATATATTCAAAAATGCCTTAACCCACTCCTCTGAGCCTCAGAGAAGGAGCCAGCAGGCAAAGAGCAAGTTCAACTGTTCAGATTCTGCTCCCAGGGATTCTGTATGTCATTCTAGGCCTCACAATGAGCCCATAAGCACCAAGAAAAAGCTTTAGCACTTAAAATACACTTGGTTCAAAAGAGATCAAGGTAATAAACTGCACTAGTGAAATTACTTGACATAAAACCAAAACACTGAGCCTTTGGCTAAAAATCTGTATTTTGTTATTGCCATAGTAAATTGTAAGCACCATAAGGACAAGGTCTGTATGTGTCTGCAGCTGTGTCCCCAGGGCCACATACAGAATGTAGCTCACAACTAATATATGCCTTTTGAATAAATAAATGAATTTTAATTTCCCATTGAATAAAAGTGTCTTTGAATGGATGACTAAACAGTATCTTTCACCATTAAATTTCACGGCAGAAATCTTCCCAATCTCCTACTTGATCTTCCATATTTAGAGTGCATCAAAAGAAGAGAAAGATTTGGGAGCAGGGCAGAAAAATAGGAGAAGGAGAAAGACAAGCTATAAGAAATGAAAAAAAATGTCATTTGGCATAATCATATCAAAAGCTGGAACTTCAAATCCCAAATGGTAATCTTTGCTTCCCTATAAACATAAATACTGTTAAGCTGTGACTACATTTTGTTGGCACTACAAGAAACTAAGCAAAGTAAAAAAATTTCCCTTAGACAAGCTACCAGTATTCCAGGAAACTCACCGGACATGCTGAAACAAGCTAAGAGTGTTCATTTATCCAACAAATATTTATTGACCTGCTAACTGCTAAGCACTGTACAAGGTGCCATATATGGATTCAACAGTGAATCTGCTATGTATATCTGAGATTTTTTTTAAGGTCCTGGATAAATTTAAGAATCTGATATATAGACCCTCTCCCAGAGGGATGGGTAGTGGGGAAAGCACATTCAAACCATGTACATGCACATGTTCTGTATACAATTTCAGGAAAGCTGTAGATCCTCCAAAGCCAATTCACATACTGAGGGTTTATATATGTAGCAGTCCTACAGATTCCATTGCCCTCTCCCAAGCAATAATCTAACATGCTGCTGTATTTTGTCTTTTTGATTGAAATTAAATTCAGGTAGGTTAGAGCACCTGAGTGGCACAGTCAGTTCAGCATCTGACTTGGTTTCGGCTCAGGTCATGGCCTCACGATCCTCTAATCAAGCCCCATGCTGGGCTCTGTGCTTAGTGTAGAGTCTGCTTACAACTCTCTCACTCTCTCCCTCTGCTGCCTCTCCATTCTCTCTCTCTCTCTAAACTATATAAATCTTTTTAAAGCAATTAATAAATAATAATAATAATAAAATTAATTAAATAATAATAATAATAAAATTAATTAAAGTCAGGTTATGTTCTAGACAGAAGCCTCTTGATTAGAACTGTTGCAAAATGAAGCTCCAAAAGGCAGAGCAAGATGGCAGGTGATCTCAGCCCCTTCCCAACCTTAGCGAGCTTCCTGAAGTAACTCATAGAAATTACAGAAATCATTTTAATACAGTTTAGAAACCTTCCCTAACTTGATTAACCAACTTAGAGCACTTTCTATTTAAGAGGTTTTACTCATTTAAGGCACTTCTGCCTAGATATCAATCTAGATATGATGTAGAATCTTCAGGAAAAAATCAAGCCAAGGTATCCAATTCCACACAGAAAGAGAATGCCAAATTGACATTTAAAATACCTGTTTGTACAAAGGACACTTTGGGGTTTTTTTTCAATTAATTATCCTGCTCTCACTGCTTTATATGTTATAGATTACTAGAATTCATAATTGAATAATATGTAGATGTCACCAGGAGGTGCTAAACCTCCTATTCACCTACTTGGAATTGCCTGTCTCAATAAGAATGACACTAACTTTAGCATTTTCTCTCTGATTAGAGACACTATAGATTTGCAGTTGCCTCCATGTAATATAAATCAATAAAGAATAATTTTCCAGGCAGTAAATCAATTGTCAGTTCACAGACCCAAATACCCCTGTGAAGGATTTATTGAAAAAATGAATGGCAGTCTTGTTAGGAGATGTACAGCATGCTTTATAGGGACATAATAGTGTAAACCCCAGACTATTACATTCACTAAAGTGAGGAATCCAACAGAAATAACCCTTTCCTTTCCATGGAACACACACTCAACTGGGTTTTTCAATGACAAAATGAAAAAACTTAAAAAACAACAGAACAGTAACATATCTCTGTAGTAGGGAGCGTATACCAGTCTTGGGAACACTATAACTGGGACTTTCTGCATTTTGGGTGTGATGGACCTGAACAGTTAATTTTCTAAATCTTTCCATCCAAAAGCATCCATTAGTCAGAAGCAGTTTTTGAATTCTTGTGATATGGCTAGTCTAAATTGACATGTGATATAAGTATAAATAAACGCTGGATTCGAGGCACCTGGGTGGCTCAGCCCATTAAGCATCCAACTTGATTATGGCTCAGGTCATGATCTCAGGGTCATGGAATGGTGCTCAACTGCACTGAGAATGGAGACTGCTTAAGATTCTTTCCCTCTCCTCTACCCCTCCCACTCCTCCCGTGCATGAACACTCTCTCTCTTAAAAAAAAAAGTATTTAACAAAAGCACTGGATTTCAAAGACTTAGTACAAAATAAAAAAACATAAAATATCTCAGTAATTTTTATGTTGATTATATGTCAAAATGATAATTTAGCTATATCAGATTAAGTAGAATATATTATTAAAATTAATTTCAATTCTTTATCTGTTTTAATGTGGCTACTAGAAAATTTAAAAGCACTTACGTGGTTCACATAACTATTTCTATCATACAGCACTATTCTGCACAGTAAAGTGGCTCAGGTGACAGACTGAAAAATTTTATCATGGTCAGCCAACAATGCACCAGCAAATCCTCAGAGAACTAGATAGTTAAGTAAGGGAATGACAAAATAAGACTCCACTTTTTAAAAGAGAACAGTAGGTAGTTCCTCTAAAGAAGTGGGAGAAGACAGTAATTGGATGTTCATGAGTGGGAAGATTGGTCCCCACAGGCCATACAGTAATATTAAAGTGCTGTCAAACAAAACTAAAGAACTTGAAAGAAGAGAAATAGCAGACCTGCTAATGGTGACATAACCAGATTTCAACAAATGAGGGGTATAAGAAAGAATAAGGCAAGAAAATTTTGATTAATGCCCTACGAAGATACTTTAAGTTTATATCAAAAGTTATCTTTGGTTTGGGGCGCCTGTGTGGCTCAGCTGATTAAGTATCTGACTCGTTTAAGTCGTGATCTCAGTATCCTGGTATTGAGCCCTATGTTGGGTTCTGCACTCAGCATGGAGTCTGCTGCAGATTCTCTCTCCCTCTCCCTCTGCTTTCCTGCTTATGCTCCCTCTCTTTCTCAAGTAAATAAATAAATCTTTTTTTAAAAATTTCCTGGGGTGCCTGGGTGGCTCAGAGGGTTAAGCCTCTGCTTTCGGCCCAGGTCATGATCTCAGGGTCCTGGGATCGAGCCCTGTATCAGGCTCTCTGCTCATCAGGGAGCCTGCTTCCCCCCTCTCTCTCTGCCTGGGGCTCTGCCTACTTGTAATCTCTTTCCCTCTGTCAAATAAATAAATAAAATCTTTAAAAAAAAATTTATTCAGTTCAATAGTTACAAGCAGTCTCATTCATTACTAGATGCCCAGAATCTTACACAAGGCCTGACTCTGGAAAACACTCGAACACTTGCTAAATGAAAGAATGAATTAAATGATTAAATATGAAAAAAAATCTAATGCACCTAAATTATGATACAAATGCAAAAAAGAAAAAGAAGTATACTAATTTTTCTACTGCACTAAACTAGAAATACCCATGAAACACAGTGGAGACACTGGAACTCTAGATAATGAAGAAGGAAATGCAGAAACAAAGTAGAAGACATTTTTAGACATGAAAGTAAAGAAAAATTAAAATGGATAATAGCATTAGTGAATCCTAAATTGGGGGAAAGTAACGAGAATTTTAAGATATTATAAGACATAGGGTGACAGAGTCTAGAAAAATTGCTACCATTCTGTGGCTGAATAAGGCAAGTCATAGCTTTTTGAATCTCAAATTTTGAATTTGTATAATGAAGCTTTAGAATTAACCTAAAATTCCAATAGTCTATAATATCAATGATATGAGGAAAATCAAAGGATGCAACCAACTATTCCCAAATCCTCAGGAAATCCTTTGAGAGATTTAACATCAAGTTAACACTTAAGTTTCTCAATCAAGGGTGCTATTACTCAGGGGACATTTGGCATTATCTGGAGAGGTTCCAGGTTGTCACTCTTAGGGAGTGCTACTGGCATCTAGTGGGTAAAACCAGAAATGCTCCTAAACATCCTACAATGCACAAGACAGTACCCCAAAACAAAGAATTACTTGGGGTAAAATGTTGGTGGTGCAATGTTAAAAAATCGTGATCTTGAGTAATATATAAATAATTTTCACAGAAACCAATAAGGTAGAATAAGAAAATAAAAGAAATTTCAAAGCCCTGTACCAATAGTACAAATAAGCTATTAGTATAAATCTTAGGCTTAAAAAAAAAAAAAAGAGAGAGAACACCTAAATTCATCATTCATCCCTGGTCCTCCTCTCTCAATATCACTTCTGAAGTTTTGCTAGAATTCTTCTTAAGAAATCACCATCCCTAAGAAAATGAGAAAAATAATTCAAATTTATATGGGAGATATATGTACATTTTATGCAGAGGAAGTAAAAATTATGCTTTATTCTATTATGAATAAAGAGACTTGTCATAAATTTAGACTGGGTTCATTTCTTTATGCTTAATAAAGCCTACACACAAGCACCTGAAGAGAAAGTAGATAGAAATTGTACCCATTAAAATATTTACCCTTCCAAGTAACCTAAAGTGGTAAGAAATATAGGCTTAATTATCTTCTCAGATTTTCAGTTAGCACATGAATTTGCAGTCCTACTATACTTGAAAAATAGAGAACACATTCAATACCAAATTTAAATCTACTGCTCTTAAAATACCTTCCTTTGGGCTGCAAACTATAATCAAGTATTCTGTATCACCATGAGTTTCAGTACATTAATATGATATAAAATATGCTTTAAAGATATATCCGTAATTTATAATAATTGCAACTCTCAGAAACTAATAGCCAGAAGCATTTGACTTTTACCTTCAAATATCCTCTCTCAAATCCAGTTAAAATATTGTCTGAATCAGCATAAGAGCTTCTATACTAAGATATTAAAAGTAATCATCATTTTTTTAGAGAATTCTATTATGTTAATACTTGATATGTTACTTTTCCCAGGTAACATATTTTTATTTTGATAGGAATCTATTAAGAATATGCTTCAGTAGAATTCTAGTGGAGTTATTTTCAGGGACCCAAAGCTATAAAGCATACACTATATGGGTGAGTGGAGGGGAAGGGAAGGGAAAGGCAGACGTTTTTAGAATATCTCACCATTTAGTTTCTTGAGGCTGCTATAAACAAATGCCACAAAACTGTGTGGCTTAAAACAACAGAAATCTACTCTTTCACATTTATGAAGGCTAGAAGTCTGAAATCAAGGAATCACGAGGCTGGTTCTTTCCAAAGGCCCTGAGGAACAATTTGTCCTTTACCTCTTATCCCAGCTTCTGGTGGTTGTCACAATCCTTGGCACCATTTGGCATTACCTGGCTTGTAGCGACACTTAACTCCAGTATCTACCTCCAGCTTTACATGGTCTTCTCTGTATCTCTACCTCCTTTGTGCCTGTCCTCTGTCTCCCTGTCCGCTGCTCTTATAAGGGCAACAGTCATTGAATTTAGGGCCCACCCTAATTTTAGGATGATTTCATCCTTAGATGCATAATTCATTGTATCTATATTTCTAGATTCTTAACTAATTACAGCTGCAAAGTCCCTATTTCCAAATAAGGTCACATTCTGAGGTTCTGAGTGGATGTGAATTTTGGGGAGATACTGACCCACTACATTCACCATACTTTATTTGTGGTCAGCTATTTTATTTAAATAAGCTTGTGTCTCCCTCTCTCTTTTCCTTGTGACACAAAACCTGAAATTATATATAACTAACTCTCCCCAAGGAACCACTGTCTCATCTATACAATGGCACTGGCATCAACAGATGTCAATGAAAGAATCCAAACTGACCTGGAATAAATACAGTGGTCATTGTACCTGCTTGGGTTTTTCAAAAACTACCTGACCATCAGGTAAATGATGTAACTTCTTAATGTCTGTGTTACCAGGAAGATTAAATGAATTAACCATGATACAGTATACTTGGAGTTTGATCCTAAACTCTTCCACTGAATGGCAGCTATCAAATAGATGAATTATCCAACTTCCCTTAATCTCAGGTCCTTTATTTATAAAACAAAAATAATGCTGTACTGATTTTAATGATAAAATTAAAATCCTGCATATGAATATGCCTACTACAATAGATCCAGTGGTTAGCCAAATGACAAGTTTTGTTTGGCCAGCACAATGGACTTCATTTTTACTTGAATTTAAATAACTTTAAGCACAGAAGGCATTTTTAGTTTGCCACTGGCACCACCATTCCACAGCCTTAAGCTGAGTTTATCTATCCTGGGAAGCCTATGAGTTTGTTACTATAATGTAGATTTTATATATATATATATAATTGAGTATTTTATATACATACATATATATATGTATGTATATATGTATACATATATATGTATACGTATATATGTTATACATACATATATATATGCATGTATATAAAATACTCAATAAATGAAAATGGTATCAGAAGCTACCTGCCCCGATACTGACCATCCAATCTAGCAAAAAGCAATTCACTACCTAGAGGGAGAGCTAATTCCATGGTTACTGGTTTGTTTTTTTTAAATAATTCCATTTCCTAGTAAATTCTTCCTTCCATTTCTGTAAGTTTTAGTCAATGACCTTAGTTTTTACTCCTAAAACAACATTAAATAAATCTAATCCTGCAGGGGCACCTGGGTGGCTCAGTCAACTAAGCCAGTGGTTCTTGGTTTTGTCTCAGATCATGATCTCAGGGTCACGAGAGTCCCATGTCCAGTTCCGTGCTCAGCTCAGAGTCTGCTTGAGATTTTTCCCCCTTCTTCTCCCTCTCCCTCTGCTCCTTCTCCTGATGGACTCTCCCTCTCCCTCAAATAAATAAAATCTTGTAAAAAAAAAAAATCTAATCCTGTATCAACTTTCATTTACATGAACACATTTACTGTGACTCCCCAATACATGAAATAATTTCTATGACAGCATTCAAAGGCATAATTATAAATTACAATTAAGATACATCATAAACCATTCATCTTACTGCTGTCAAAAAACAGCCCAAGGAAATTTTTATGCCATGAGATGATTATATTCTTAGCTTATAAACAATCAGCCCTCCTTTGGTTTTTTGACTTTGTGAAATATGATGTGAAAACCCCCAAAAATCCCTTCCAAAGTTTACTAGAAAAAGGAGAAAACTATACTCCTCTGCAAATTTAACAAGGGTTCTTTGTCTACTTTTCTTAGGCCCAAGGATCACAGAATCAGATGAATGAGCAATTTTGCTTATGAAAATATGAATATAAATATAAAATAATGCAAATAATTTTTTTTATTTTTTTTCCTTTTACTTGACAGAGATCACAAGCAGGCAGAGAGGCAGGCAGAGACAGAGAGAGAGAGAGGAGGAGGAGGAAGCAGGCTCCCCGCAGAGCAGAGAGCCCTATTTGGGGCTTGATCCCAGGACCCTGAGATCATGACCTGAGCCGGAGGCAGAGGCTTTAACCCACTGAGCCACCCAGGCGCCCCACGAAAATAATTTTTAAACCAATCCTAATTACTTTCAGATTTACTAACAGAAATTGTCGCTTTCTCCCCACCGTCTCACCTCCAGGCCACCTTTCCAGCTCTAGAAGCCTACCAAAAAACTGAAGTCTAAAGTACACTGAAAATGCTAAGTTGAAACTACTAACCAATGCTCATATGTCAGGAGTCTAGAGAATTTGACAGGAGCTCTGAATCAACCCTGGTATTTCTAGTATTTAGAATGCATGAGAAAGAACAGCAGCTTCTCATGCAAAGGCTGTAATTGCCAAGGACCAGATGTCAATACAGTCAGCTCCCAAGAATGGCTATAGGAATTCTATGGGGTCTGTAATATCGAGATACTTAGTTATCTTGCTGACAGCAAAATAAACTACTGTCACCAAGTGATTGAAATTGGGCCCTGCAGAAGTTAATTCTCTTTAAAGATATGTCAATCCACAGTGCTATAGTTAATGTACATTAACTACTGGTGATAGGAAAGACAAGGATGGGGCCATTGCTAGTAATTAATAAAGTATGTCATATTTATATTTCTTTGCTATTTCTCCATTCAAACCAATGATAAACTTACCCAAATAATCCTTTGATTAATGAAACGACTGTATTTAAAATCCTCTGAAGTAAAAATGTATAGTTAGTTGGATTCTATTAATGTATCAATTACAAATTTAGAAAGATTCTGTAGGTAAGATTCAGGTAAGGTAAGGTAGATTCAGAAGGTAAGATGATTATCAACTTCATATGGCATGATTACCACAGTTCTGCTCAAGGCGGCATTTTCCAAAGTCATCCTACCCAAGTGGACTGGCATCAGGTCAGCCTTAAGAATTTTTCCTATATTGGCAAATTGAAAATATTCTCAAAACTTCCTGACCCTTGTTGCCATGTAATTTCTCATATATTTATAATGGCTAGTCAAGTTAGTCCACATGATAACCACATTTTATTATATGTAATAACTAAATCCATATAACTCAGCCTTAAAATCCCTCATGTTTAAGAAATCCAGTTCAATAAAAGTGAGCTTTCTGCAACTTGCTGGTTGATACTTGATACATTTATATTTAGTTTTTAGAATTAAGAGAGCCTTATTAAGCAAATATAGCAAAGTAGGCAAATATAAGCAAACATAGTTTAAGAGATTTTAAGACATTAAAGTAATAAATGTACATAGTATTATTTCTTAAAGACACAAAAAGAAAATCATAATTAAAATATATTTAACCAAAATTATTCCTCACTTCCATTATGCTGGTGAGCTGTGAGAGTCCCTAAGTCTGAAATAAAGGAATAAAACAAATGGCTAAAAACACTTGGTAATTATAGTTAAGAAGTTATAGGCTTTTAGAAAATTATATACATTCTAGTCTAAAACTTTGAATCCATAATCCAAAGACAAGATGAATCAACCGTAAAATCATATTAAACAGTATTTAATAAAAGTCAACACTGGATAAGAGATAAAATAATCAAGAGATTAGACCCCAGTAGCAAGAGGCTAGAAGTAGCAGGAGGCTAGGACTGGAAAAGGTGGACAAAAGGTGCAAGTTGGGGCATCTACTATAATGGCCATAGCCTCTGAATATGAAGAAAAATCATACTCAAAGAAGGTAAAATCTTATGTCTACACAAAAACCTGAACATGTATATTTGTAACAGTTTTACTCAAAATTTGGAAGCAACCATAATGTCCCTCAGTAGATAAAAGGATAAATAAACTATGGTATTTATAAATATTTATAAATAAATAATGGAATATTATTCAGTGCTAAAAAGAAATGAGCTGGGATGCCTGAGTGGTTCATTTGGTTAAGCATCTGCCTTCAGCTCAGGTCATGATCCCAACGTGCTGGGATTGAGTCCCACATCAGGCTCCTTGCTCTACGGAGCCTGCATTTCCCTATGACTGCTGCTCCCCCTGCTTGTACTCTCTCTCTCTCTCTCTTTCTCTCACTCTCTCTAATAAATAAATAAAATCTTAAAAGAAAGAAAAAGGAAAAAAGAAAGAAAAAGAAAAGAAAGAAATGAGCTATCAACCAATAGAAGACCTTAAATGCATCTTACTTAGTGAAAGAAGCCAATCTGAAAAGCCTACGTACTGCAAGATTCCAACAACATGACATTTCGAAAAAGGCAAAACTATGGCGACAGTAAAAAGATCAGTGGTAGGCCGGGGTGGGGGAAGAGAGGGGTAAATTGGCAGGACACAGGATTTCTAGGGCAGTGAAACTACTCTGTATGATACTGCAAATGGTGAATACATGCCATTACACATTTGTCTAAACCGCCAGAATCTGCAACATCAAGAGTGAACCCTAATGTAGACTAAGGATTCTGGGTGATAATAATGTGTCAGTATAGATTCATTACTTGTAGGACATGCATACCTCTGGTGGGGAATGTTAGTAAGAGGGGGAAGAAGTCTACATGTTTAGTGCAGGAAGTATATGAGAATCTTGTACCTTCCTCTCAGTTTTACTGTGAACCTAAAACTGTTCTAAAGAGTAAAATCTATTTAATTTTTTAAAAAGGAAATAAAGACGTTTTCAGATATAAAACAGTTGAAAGAATCTATCACCAACAAAACTGTACTATAAGAAATGTTACAGAAAATCTTTCCAGCAGATATACTGGTAAATGATACCAGATGGAAGGAGAACCTACTACATAAATGAATGAGAAATACCAGAAATGACAGCTACATGGATAAACAGGCCATCTCCTATTATTTATCTATATAGAGAATAACTAACTGCCTAAACAAAATAATATTTACCAATGTAGCATGGGATTTATAACATACTAAAAAAGTAAAAGATATGATCAAAAATATCACAAAGGCTGGAGTCAAAAATGGAAATATACTATTATAAGATTCCTATATTACTGAAGCAGTATAATATCACTTGAAGGTAGACTGTGATTAAATATGGATATCATAAATCCTAAAGTAACCATTAAAAGAACAAAGCAAAGAATCATAGCTAATACATCAACAAAGGAGACAAGAATCATACATTCTATCTAGCTAGGGAGAGAAAGAATAGGTGGGACAAGGGAAGATGGTACATTTTGGGGCACCTGGGGGCTCAGTCAGTTAAGCATCTGCGTTCAGCTCAGGTCATGATCCTAGGGTTCTGGGATCGAGCCCCAGTTTGGGCACCTTGCTCAGCAGGGAGTCTGCTTCTCCTACTCCTGCTGTTGCTTCCCCTGCTTGTGCCCTCTCTCTGTCAAATAAATAAATAAAATCTTAAAAAAAAAAGATTATACATTGAAACTTTATCAACAATAACATAAGGATATAAATATCTTAAGTACTCCAATTAAAGTCAAATTTCATCAGATTGGAGACCAAAGCAAAACTCAATTATATCCTTCTTATAGGAAATACACTTCAAATATAAAGACACTAATAAATTAGGGGTGCCTGGGTGGCTCAGTTGATTAAGCAACCAACTCTTGATTTTGACTGAGGTCTGGATCTCATGGTCATAAGATCAAGCCCCGCATCAGGCTCTATGCTTAGAGCAGAGTCTGCTCTCTCCCTCTGCCTCTCCCCCTGTGTGCACTCTTTATCTCTCTCTCTCTCTCTCTCCCTCTCTCTCAAATAAATATTTTTAAAAAGACATTAATAAGTTAAAAGCACCAGATATAAAATCAATATACAAAATCCACTGCATTTCTATATACTAATAATGAAGTGGCAAAAGGAGAAATTAAGAAAACAATCCCACTTACAATTATACCAAAAATAATAAAATATCTAGGAATAAACTTAACCAAAGAGGTGAAAGACCTATATTCTGGGAACTATAAAACGCTGATGAAAGAAACTGAAAACAACACAAACAAATGGAATGATATTCCATGTTCATAGACTGAAGAACAAATATTGTTAAAATGTCCCTCTTATATTGTTGGTGGGAATGCAAGTTGGTGCAGCCACTTTGGAAAACAGTGTGGAGATTCCTTAAGAAATTAAAAATAGAGCTACCCTATGACCCTGCAATTGCACTACTGGGTATTTACCCCAAAGATACAGATGTAGTGAAAAGAAGGGCCATCTGTACTCCAATGTTCAGAGCAGCAACGGCAACAATTGCCAAACTGCAGAAAGAACCAAGATGCCCTTCAACAGATGAATGGATAAAGAAGATATGGTCCATATATCAAATGGAATAGTACATAGCTGTCAGAAAGGATGAATACCCAACTTTTGTATCAACATGGATGGGACTGGAGGAGAATATGCTGAGTAAAGTAAGTCAAGCAGAGAAAGTCAATTATCATATGATTTCACTTACTTGTGGAGCATAAGGAATATGATCACACTACTGGGTATTTACCCAAAGAATACAAAAACACTAATTCTAAAGGATATATGCACTCCTATGTTAACTACAGCATTACTGACAAAAGCCAAGTTATAGAAGCAACCCAAGTATCTATCCATCTATCCATTGATAGATGAATAAATAAAGAAGATGTGAGATACACACATATATACTCACATACAAATATACATATATATACAATGGAATTCAGCCATAAGAAAGAATGAAATCTTGCCATTTGCAACAACATGGATGGACCCAGACAGTTTAATGCTAAGTGAAATAAGTTAATCAGAGAAAGACAAATACATGGGATTTCACTCATTATGGAATTTAAGAGACAAAACAAATGAGCAAAGAAAAAAGGATAAACCACAAAACAGATTTGTAACCGTAGAGAACAAACTGATGGTTACCAAGAGAGGAGGTGGGTGGAGGGATGGGTTAAATGGGTGATGGGGATTAAGAAGGGCACTTGGGATGAGCACTGGGTATTGTACATAAGTGATGAAAGTATCTAACAAAACTAACAAAATCACTCAAGAAGAAATAGATGACTTCAATAATCTGTTAAATAAATTTAATCTACAGTTAAAAATCTACCCAGAAAGTAAAAACTAGTCACAGATAGCTTCTTTGGTAAACTGTACCAATTAAGGAACAATAAAAATTCTACATAAAATCTTCAAAAAATTAAACAAGAAGGAATACTTTGCAGCTCACATTATGAGGTCAGAACTCCCTGATACTAAAAACTGAAAGATATTATAGAAGAAATTATAGACCAATATCTCTCATGATCATAGATGTAAAAATCCTCAACACAGTATGATCATTATCATTTCCCAGAATATATAAAAAGAGTAACAGACATGACCAAATTCCCTACCATCTTAAGGTTCACAAATCAATCAATGTAACCTACCATATTAACATTATAAGGAACAACAAGAACACATTTTTAGTAAGTATTTTGTATCAGGGGAAATCTTAAGTATAAGCACCTAACATTTCATAATACAGATTATGGGTTTTTTTTTTACGATTTTATTTATTCATTTGACAACAGATTGTGTTTTAAATAGTGTAAGAATTCAATTTCCAGGGTTAAAACCATCATTCAATATAAAGTGAGTACAAACAAACCTCACAGTCTCTCACCACATTACTGTATTTTATATAGACAGAAAAATGGTTATGCAATGCAGAGATTCCCAAAGGTAAAATTCATCTCTCTTATAAATTTCCAGGTACTTAATATGTACTTTTTATATATGAAATACTGTGGGCTAGGGGGTATAAGGTATATTCAGTGGTATAATGTATTCTCTGCCCTCAAGGAGTTTATAATCTAACAGAGGAAATAAGATTAACACAGAATAGTAAAATCAACAGGTGACAAGACAAAAATGAGTAATGTAATTAAGTGACCAAGGAGTAGTATTTATGAGTTTAGAGAAGCACGTGGTTTGGGATGGTTTCTAGATGATGATGAGATGAAAGTTTATCATACTGTAACACAACTGTTTATTTACTTGTCAGATTCCCCATTACAATGTTAAGCTCCTTGAAAGCAGAGATCCTCTTGTTGTATGAGTTAAGCACAAAGCTCATGCCTGCAAAGATATGCATTCAATACACAGATGGTAAATAATATATGAAAAACAGAACAAACCTTTAAAAACTTAGGCAAGAAGGATCTAAATACAAAAATAAGAAAATTCAATTTTTGGCAGAGCTAGTAGTATTAAGCAAAAGCATACGGGTGGAAAAGTAAGAATGATTCTGCAACACTAGGTTAAGCCAACGTACCCAGAGGGTAGGATCATGAAGAAAAAGCAGATAAGATAGAAATGGAATAGTTAGTACAACCTCAACTGAGACTGAAAGTAGTAAGTCCAATTAGGGGACATGAGCCAAAGAAGACCTAAGATATGGGTAGTGGAAAAGGAAACTACTTATAACCCAACACCCACTAGAAGGAAAAATTGTACTTGCTTCAGTAGTACACACTAAAATTAGAATGATACAGAGATTAGCATGGCTGCTCAGCAAGGATGATATGCAAATTCATGAAACATTACATAGTTTATTAAAAAAAAAAAGAAGAAGAAGAATTGCCAGCATATGTTGACCTTGTTAGAGAGAGAATAAAAAAGTGTGGAAAGTAAGGATGACTAAGCCTTCAACTTTGGGTAACAGGAAACATAGTGGTGCCTTTTCAACACAGGATGGAGAGTTAATTTTGCTTATTAATCAAATTATAAGTTGTTTTAATATTAAACTTGGATTTTTACCCATCTAACAATAAATTTCAAGGAGAAAGTATGAGATTTTCAGACAGACCATTGGAGAGATCCGGATTGGATATATTTCCTTTAAAAAAACACTTAATCAGAGCTTTTGGCTGAATCCAGGAGAGTAAATCTGAGCTGTAGGAGATATCAGTTAATTTTTTTTTAAGATTTTATTTATTTATCTGACACAGAGAGAGAGACACAGCAAGAAAGGGAACACAAGCAGGGGAAATGCGAGAGGGAGAAGCAGGCCTCCCCCCAAGTAGGAAGCCCAAGGCAGGGCTCGAACCCAGGACCCTGGGATCATGACCTGAGCTGAAGGCAGACGCTTAATGACTGAGTCACCCAGGCACCCCAGATAACCGTTAATGTTGAAGGACACTGGAAAAAAGAGGAAAAGACCAATGGAAAAAGACACTCAAGATAATGCAGCACCAAAGAGGCTAAACAGCAATCTTAACTCAAGGGCTGATAATCATGGAGATACTACCAGAAGATTAAGGAGAAGGATTTGACAACCATGGAAGACATCAATTACCTTTGAGAATCTAAATCAGGTTCTCAATTTTAAAGGAGAACAAATGCTGAAAACTTTGATGCAGCATAATATGTACATAGTACTACCTCAAGAAGTGTGGATATAAAAAAAATTTTTAAGCTTAGCAATAAGGAAGTGCATGTGTGTGTGTGTGTAAAACCAGGAGGGGGAAGGAAGGACAGGGGAGTAGGAACTGGTGCACATTTAAACACAAGAAAATACACTAATAATCAGAATCCAAGAATAAAATAATCAAGCTGGCAGACTGAATAACTAGTTGTTGACTTTTAAAAGCATTTCCTCGGGGTGCCTGGGTGGCTCGGTGGGTTAAGCTGCTGCCTTTGGCTCAGGTCATGGTCTCAGGGTCCTGGGATCAAGCCCCACATGGGAATCTCTGCTCAGCGGGGAGCCTGCTTCCCCCTCTCTCTCTCTGCCTGTCTCTCTGCTTACTTGTGATCTCTCTGTCAAATAAATAAATAAAATCTTAAAAAATAATAATAAATCTAAAAAAGTAAAATGAAATAAAAATATTTCCTCAATAGCTCTTTAGACCTGCTCTATCTAAAATGGTAGGCACCAACTATATGTGGCCATTTAAGTTAACTAAATTAAGTTAAAAATTCAGTTCCCATTTCACCCCAGCCACATTTCAAGTGCTCCAAAGCCACTTGTGGATAGTGATTATTGTACAGGACAATGCATATACTTCCATAATCCCTGAAACTTTTAGTGGACAGCAATGCTTCATGCCATGGCCTTTTGAAAATATGTTAATTAACTCCAAACATTTCTGAAATGTGCTTGTATTAATGGAACAATGTATTCATCCTCTTTGGCCCTTCTCGAGGGTAAGCACAAGCACCTAATGCATGCACACATATAGCATTTTACTGAGAAAGTCATAAATCAAAAATATAATTCAACTTGTACTGAATCATTAGCATTGATTACAAATCCCCAGAAATACTACGTGACTGGTGCATGTCTTCTTTTTTAGTTGTTTTTCCTGACACATCAATTCATCAAGCATTTTCAATAAATACAATTCACAGATGGGTTTCACAGATGCGCAGACTGAGGCTTATCATGAGGAACAGTTATGGGGAACAGCTATGAGGAATGTCAGTTGCTCTAGTGTTTCTCTCTCTGAGGATTCTCTTTCAACAGCCAGAGCTTAGCTCCCTTTCCATGTACTTCCAGAGATAGCACTTCCTTTAACCTTTCTGACAGGTATCAAAATCTCACCCATGGGCTATGTCAAATGCTAGCTAAGAAATCAACCAAGGACCAGATACTTCCACCTACATGTGTACTATGTAGGTACGTGGCTATTTCATCTGAGACAATTATCCACTACACTATTATGGCATAATAAATACCCAGTTTAATACTGCTTTTCTGCCAAGAAACGAAATGAAAACTGTTCAAAAAGCATCTTCTCCAGTTCCCCTATATTCACTATAAATGTCACTACTCATATTTATCTGTATGTGCTTAATACAGTTATATTCCTAAGTGCATCCAGAGTGGACTCCAGCAAGTCTTAAAAACAGATGTTGAATGAATTAATGAATCAAATGCTGGCAGAACAATGGTTCTCCAACTTTTGCATATATCAAAATCATCTCGAGCACTTGCTGTAACACAGACTGCTAGGCTCCACTCTCAGAATTTCTGATTCAATATTTCTAGAATGTGGCCCAGGAACATGCATTTCTAATGAGCTACCATGTAATGCTAATGCAACTGGCCTGGTGATCACATTTTAAGTTGCAGTACTGTTAAGAATTACCTCTTTCGACTTTCCCCTTGCTTCAGATAGCTGCTACCTCAGAAGCAAACACAGTACTATGCAATCCTTTTGTATAAGATACCTAATATACCTCACTGTTTATTTGACAAATAATCTTCTTACGGTATTACAGAAACATTTAAGCTTGAACTTAAAATTCAGACATTCTCCCATCAATCAGGCCAAATATTTACCATAGGTATTTTACGCCCTGCTAGGGGAAGCTAGAATTCCATATTAGCAGCTCAGCATACTACTCCTCCAGCTCATTTTTGTGCATTTGGAAGAAGGCTGGGAAAATATACCCTATCTCTTTGCAGCACAATTGCTCGGTGAAGCATGTCTGCCCCCAGAGAAATCAGGTGCCTCATGCACTACAGAAATTTATGTTAAAGAAAGTCTGTTTATGAGAGGCAAATGTGTAACCCAAATTTATCTCCCAGTGACAACTTCAGAATCTGAAAATTTCCAACTTCTCCCCTTGTGAATTGCTGGAAATTGCTGTTTTTCAAGTCAAGAACACCTGTTTACTGTTTTTCTCCTCACCCTCCCTGGTAAATGGAGCCACTAGGAAAACAGCATCTGAAGGTTTTAATGAATAAGAAACACAAAGTATTGACAGATTTCAGCACATTACACAACCCTTACCCTGTCCCCCTAATGAGGTAAGATCAAAAAGGAAGAAAACAGTTGTGATATTGGGCTCTGGAGTTTGTTTTTAAACTGCTGCAAATGAGCTCAGATAGAGTACCATTCTACTGGGTACAGTCGTAAGCAATTTGCACATTGCTATGAAATAACATATACAGACATGACTGTGGTAAGTGAACAACTAAAGATTTGATGTTCAGCATCAGGCACACTTCCAAATAACTTTCCATCTCAACTATACAACACTCCAGCAATCAAAATTCCACTTGCGCTTTTACCACTGGGTCAGATCTAACTACAAAGCAAAAAAAAAAAAACCATAAAAACATCAAAAAGTCTGAGCCACTTACTGAATCATATTCTAATTCAATAGTTACTGAGGTCTTACTGTATAGGAATACAGATTCTGAGAACAGAAAAGGAAAATATTAATTACAGCTAGATGGGATCATGAATCATCTGACAAATGGTTATAAAGCACTTATTTTATGCTAGTCATTGACCTAGGTACAAACATTTATTTACTGGTGGCAGTCCCCATTTGTGGGTCTTGGTCTAGTCATAAATACAAACAAACAGGTCAACAAATAAATGGGTATTTAATTACAAGTCAAGAAAGGTACACCAGTGGGATGCCTGGGTGGCTCGGTTTATCTTTTAACAATGAATATAGTAAATAAATAAATAATTAAATAAATCACAAATTTTCTCTCTTGGCTTCTTCTTTTTTAAAACCTGAATAATGGGGTACGTAGGTGGTTCAGTCAGTTAAGCATCCAACTCTTGATTTCAGCTCAGGTCATGATTCAGGGTTGTGGGATTTGGCCCCAGGTAGGCTCCAGGCTCAGTAGAGTCTGCTTGTCCCTCTCCCTCTGCTCCTCTTCCTGCTTTCTTTCTCTCTCTCTCTCTCTCTCAAATAAATAAATTCAAAAAATCTTTTTAAGAAAGCTATTTACACTTCTTATCTAATTTTTAAAATACAAAGATCAGTACGGCTTTCTTATTTGACCCATATAGACACAAATTGTGAAAGAAACCTTGACAGAGAGGGTCAATCTTGCCCTCACTTGCAGTGCTTATATAAGCTGCCCTAAGATGCTATGGATATGGGTAATTTAACTTAGTAGAATTCTTATAATACTTATATACTTTATATTAAGAAGAGGACTCAAGGAACATCTTATATATCACTCAGTTGTTCATTATCTCAAGGGAAAGTATTTAAACAAGTTACAGAGTTATCAAATTAAAGATAAATTATACATTTTTCTTTCAGAGAAATTTATTCCAAATTTCCAGGTCTATTCTATGATGACAACAGATCTAAAATGTCATATATACATGCTTTATCTGTTCCTTCAAGCCAAATGTAAATATTTTTATAACTAAGAAAGAACCTTCAGACACCTGGGTGGCACAGTTGTTTAAGCATCTAGCTCTTGTTTGGGCTCAGGTCGTGATCTCGGGGTTGTGAGATGGAACCCTGTGGTGGGGTCTGGGCTCAGCATGGACTCTTTCCCTCTCCTTCCTCCCCTCCCCCCACTCTCACCTTCTCTCTCTCAAATAAATAAATAATTTTTTTTTAAATTTTAAAGAAAGTAACTTCTTTGAGGAGAGAAAAAAGCTACGGAGAGAATGTTTAGAATATCACTGTTTGGGAATATTCCCATTTTTAAATTTTTTGTTATCAAATGACATAAGTATGTCATGTATTTAAACAAATATATATCAACACATTTAAATTTGGAAATGGAATTTTCTCATTTGTACATGAATCTTCTAAATGATTTTCAGATGGTTTATAGCCATTTGTTAATGATACAAAAATGCCTGATGATTAATTTACAAGATTAATTAATCTGCAAGAAAAACTGATTAATGTTAAAGAAGGTAAAAATGTACCTGTCAAATTTCAGTAAAAAACACTTTCACACAACTAACAGAGCAGACTGAAAAATGAATATCATGACAGTGCAGTAAACAATATAATCTCTTATATGTATATTATGAGGCAACCTTTTTTAGTTGTAACATCTATAACAAGTATCAAAATAATCTGAATGTAGTCTGAGATACTGAATATTAAATCAAAGTGTTAAACCAGGGGCTCCTGGATGGCTCAGTCAGTTAAATGTCTACCTTTGATTCGGGTCATGATCCCAGGGTCCCAGGAGTGAGCCCCACGCAGGGCTCCCTCTCAGCAGGGAGTCTGCTTCTCCCTCCCCCTCCACCCCTCCCCCTGTGTTTTTTCTGTCTCTGTATCCAATTAACAAATAAAAACTTCTCTTTAAAAAAAGCGTTAAAAAAGTATTAAACCAAAATGTTCATAAATTAATGGTACATGATTTCATTACATTTCTATCATAGATAATACTAACAACTTTTACTGAGAAATAGAAAATTTGTACCACAAACAGTATTTTACAATATTCTGAAATCTTGTTTATTTCATCTTTTGCACATAATTTTAAATGTTTTTATTTTCTTATAAGTATATAAAATACTAATACAATAGCATATGAACAAAAATAAATAAAAACACATTAATGTATACACAAATTTGTACTGATAGGTTGCATAATTAAAACAACATGCCTTACTGAAAAGACTGCCAATGAAACTTTTTGAATGGAGATATAATACTCTACACCCAGATTCTATGGAGATTAGTATGCTAACAAAGATTAGAGATGAGAAACCAATGGTAGGGAAAAAAAAAAAGTCAAAGACTATTGCAACAATTCTAATAAATGGGCCTGAAATAAAAGAGTTACATTGTGACCATAAAGGGAAAAATGGGTATTATAGGTATTGTAATAGTCAGAATAATACCCACCAAACAAATATCTATATCCTAATTTCCAGTACCGTGAATATATTATATTAAATGGCCAGAGCAAATTAACATGGCAGAGGAATTAAAGTTGCTAACCAAAAAAAAAAAAAAAAAAAAAAAAAAAAAAAAAAAAAAAAAAAAAAAAAAAAAAAAAAAAAAAAAAAAGTTGCTAACCATATGACTTTAAAATAAAGAACTTAATATGGATTATCTTTGTGGCCCCAATATAATCATAGCAGTTCTTAAATGTGGAAGAGAGAGGAAGAAGAGTCTGTGGCAATATGATACAATGTGAGAAAAACACAATCATGCACTGCTGGCTCTGAAGATGGAAGGGGCACCTAAATTTAATATCACAATATTGCTTTGGAATAGGAACAAGAAATTATTTAGAAGGCTGAAATGGGTTAATCTAGTAAATGTACAAACAGATGCCTCTTTTCTGCTTTTTATGTCATGCCCCCTGAGCTACTCGTTGAACTGCTTGATTGACTGGAAGATGAACGAAGAATGGATGCTACTGGAACCCAAAAAGTAAGTACAATTTTGAATTAGATAACAGGGCAACACACAAGAGTTTTTAGATGCTGACAGAGAACTTGCTATTGAATGCATAAAGACTTAAGGAAAGAACTAAACGGAACAGTCACTGTGATATAGAACTCTCCATTTTATTTTTTGGCTGCAAAATTTGGGTAGTGTTCAACTCAAAATTTTCTCCATATGCAAGTAGTTCAGCAAGATGCTATAAGAGCATTTCAAATTATATGCCCTCTGACCTTGTAATCCCATTTCTAGTACTTTATACTGAAGAACCTAGGGTGGGGGTGGGGCAGAGTGTGTCAGAATAATTTCTACAAATGTTCATTCAGTTTGGTCTTTCTATATTTCCACCACCTTTCCCAGGTTTCAAGTAATGGCCAGGCTGTTGTTTGCTTCTTTACCTCGCGTATTTTTTCAGTATAAAAAGCAAAAGAAGCCCAAGTCTGAAGTTCTTTCTATGGATGATAGATTCACAGAAGACATAATTTTAGTTTTAAGAAAGGGAAGGAGAAAACAAAATTAAAAGACAAAGAAGTAAGAGAAGTGTTCTCATACCAAAGTAAGAAGTGAGTACTGTAAGTCTTTGTACACTATATACGCATCTGTTTTTACCTACCCAAGGAACTCAGACTGGATTTTCAACTCAGCTCTGCCACTGACATGATGAGTCATCTTAGTTAAACCCTGTTCCAGGTGCTGGAAATAAAGACTGTGAACAAAACAAACAAGCCATATCCCCATGGAAGACAAAACAAAACAAGTAACTCATTCTACTCTGGCAATAAGGTTACCCAAAACCAGAAGAAAAATTAGTCAAATTTTTTTCTTTAAACCCTCAAGAATGACACAGATGATGTAACTAGTAGATTAATACATTAAATCAGCTAATGTAACTATGTTCAAGTATTTATAAGAAAACACAAACAAAATGAGAAACAGATGATATGAAAACTAAATGGAACTTCTAAACATGAAAAATACAGTATCTGAAATGAAAAATTCCCCGGGAAGTCTAATAGCAGACATCATTTCTGAAAACATAGCAATAAAATGTGTCAAAACAAAGCACAAAAAGGAAAAAAAAAAAAACCCGAGCCACAGTAAACTGCAGGAAAATAACAAGCAGAAGAACAGCAGCAGAGATAAGAAAAAGCATTTGAAGAATAATGGCCACAATTTTTCAAATTTTGTGAAAACTTTCAACCCACAAATCCAAAAAGATCAACCAAATTCAAGCAGGATAAATACAAAGAATACCCCATCAATACATATAATAATTGAATTGGTTTAAAAAAAATGGTAAAAAATCTTAAAAGCAGCCAGACACAGAAAAATAAGGAGATATATACACAGGAGAAAAAAATTAATAAATATAAAAGACTTTTCATCAGAAACTATGCAAGCAGAAAGACAATGGAATGACATCTTCAGAGAAAAATAAAGAATATCACCATTTGGCAAATCCCTAATAATAGACGTAGGCAATGATTATCTAAGTTGCTGACATCACAAAAGACAAACAACTTGTATTATCTGTCTCCTGACAAAAGTACACAAACCACCTAATATGTATTATTGCCAAAAAATAAAATAAGAACCTGAATCAGACCAAACCTCTAAATGCAAAATAAGTTTATAAGAAATACAAGGGACAAAGGAGCATATTAAATGAAACTTAATGTTGGCAATCAGCAAAATCCAGAATGAAGAAAATCCTACAAAACAATACATTTCCTTATCTGAATAAACTTCAAGAAAATAGAGACTTAAAAGATATATCAACCAAATGTATGGATTTTATTTATATTCTGATTTTAACAGATTAATTATAATTTAAAAATTTGCACTAACCAATATTTAAATGATATTAAAGAATCAGAGATCAACTCTAAAATATCCATGGTATATGCAATATACAGGATATATAAGTATAAATTAAACTATAGTGGCCATTAGTTGACATTTGCTGCACCTGGATGGAACAGTCCATAAGAATTCATTGTTCTCTACTTTTACAAATTTGCAGAATAAAAAAATTAAGAAAATGAAATCAAAGAAATGCAATGTTCTTCATATATCTAAGCTTTTGGAATAAAACTGATATTCTCTATAGCTACAGATATGATATAGTGTCATAGAACTGAAATGGAGGTGAGGATAAGGATATAAAAAAATGTATGCAGTATGACTGAAATTTAATTTTTAACTATATAGGACTATTTACATATGCCTATAAATGAGAGGAAGGAAAGAGAGAGAGAGGAAAAAAGAATGTCAAAATGTTAGTTGTAATTATTTCCAAGCAGCAGAACTGATTTATTCCATTAAAATTTTGTTTTCCAAATTTTCTTTGTAACTTATTACCATAATTAAAGAAAGTATAGATTTGAAAGAGATCAAAACAAATATATCCAAAATCAAAGTCATATTAAGAATTTGATTAAAAATACTGTCTGCCCTTTAACTTTGGAGTTCATGAATAAAGGGATAATACAGAAATAGTGAGTCACAAATACCTGCGTATCTGCTATGTCTTCTCCAGGCAGGTTTAGTCCCTTCTGTCTTCTGAAAACACACTGCACATGTCTCTTTTTTTAGTGCTTCTCATTATAATTATTAAGTGCCCCTCTTTCTTCTCTTGTTTAAATGTGGGACCTTAGAGACCACAGACCATATTTTACTCTTACTCATCTTTGTATCTCAGCACAGACACACAGGAGATGTTCACTAAATACATACAAGGTGAATGAGTTGCTACTGTGCTTTTTTCAAAATAATAGCATGAAATTAACAGAAACACGAAAAAAACAGGAAAAAAAACAGGGACCCTCCTTATACCACAAGATCCTTTGATGAGATCTATTAACCAATTTTTATTCATTTAAATAAATAATATTAAGTTTCAATCTTGTGCTAGGTAGTTGGGAGAAATAAAAAAATCCAATTATCTTCTCTCACAGATATTAAAATCACATAAGGGAAAAGAGAGAATCATAAGTAACTGCACTGACAAGAGAAGAGATGCATGAATGGTACCAAGAGTCCATCATAGAAAAGGAGAGAATATTTACATCCTATAGGGAATACCAGGGCAAGTACTGTGGATAAAATAGTACTGATACTGTCTATAAAAAGATAGTTGGAGAAAAATATATATGGATAAAGAATAGCATGATTAAAAGAGAGAAATATGCATACTTTAACTTCACAGTAAAAATGAAAAAGGCAGAACTTGGATGAAACTGAGATGCTTCTGATTACTATATTTAGTAATTAAAAGCCAACAACTGCCAGTTACTATCTCTTCCAGAAAATAGTTATTAAAAGATCTTGGGCATCGGGCACCTTCCTGGGCATCAGTTCACCACCATTATGGTCTGACTTCTCCTCACCTTTCCACCTCAAATATTTCTTTCCCCAACCACACATGTCATGTCTTAGCCCTCTACCTTCTTCCTTACTCACAATCACCCTTTCCTCATCTCCCTTTCATCCCTATCCAACTTACCTAATAAAACTCCACTTACAAGTCACTTTTTTCAGGTAAATTAGTATCTCCTGCTACCTGAGATGCTCTGGATGGGTGCCACCCTCCCAACCACCACCCTCATCATAACCAGCATTAGTAGGACCACCAGCACCACCACTTTCAGTATGTATCACAATTAGATACTAATTAAGAACAGTATTCCCTTCTGATATCAATGATTAATGCTTGATGTATCCATAATATATCAACTAAAAGTCAATGATAAGTTGACAGTTGAGAGAACAATGTTATTAATAGCAAATGTGTTTGTTAAGGAAATTTGGTACATGGAGTCTCAAATGGTATCTTATCAGCTCAACTTGCTGTGATGATAGCAAAAAATGTAGAGGTGAACATTGTACTATGTGAGGTTTCTTTATTTCCTCCCTTATTTCTTCTATTTGTAGAAATGGGTAGGGGAGGGAAGGCATCTGTAAACATCCTATCAAGACTAAAAGTTTTTCTTTCAGAACTCCCACCCATAACAAATCTCAACAGACTTGGAAACAATTTTCTCCAGGCCAATCAGGTCATTGGTACTCAGTTTCTCTTTACAGCAAAGTATCCTACCTAAATGGCATTTTATGATTTACTTCACAAAAGGAGCCAGAATATCTGCCTCATTTTCTCCAAACTACTTACATCTCAGCTAGTGTCAGATTATTTCCTGGTCTCATGCTTGGCTACCTCCATGTTGTTGACTTAATAAATCAAACTTACCTGAATGTCCCCAGATATGGCCATGAAAGAGAATCTGATTTTTTTTTTAATAAGCATACACTCACCAATCACTTAGACTCCTTTGCACTTCTAGAGCTAAGTAGACATTCCCATTACCTCCCAATGTCTCCTATTAGTTCTCTCTGGTTTTATTAAAACCTTTTCTCTTTCATTAAAATAAAAAGCCTCTGAAAAACTACAGTTACAGATTTTCTGCAACCCACAATTTATGGCTGCTACTTGCAACCTTCAAAAGCTTTTAAAAATAGTATTGGCTCTATTATTCTATATTATGGTAATTGTAGTAAAGATTTAAGAGGCACTTTAAGACTTTTTAGCTCTACAGTATATTTCTGTTCCAATTTCTTGCTTAGGCATTTGGGAAAGAAGGCTTATTTAAAAGCTTTACCCTCTGCCCTCTGATATACAGCTTCCCTCTTAACTACAGTAACTAGACCTCACCACACAATTAGGGAAGCAAGGTCTCCAATTAGAGCTCAGCATAACGTGGGGCAAAGCACATCTTTCCAGAAGCCCATTCCATTTATATGCACCTGACAATAATCAAAATTTTTCTCTTGTATTACATACCTTTGACCCCTTTGTTATGCTTCACATCCCCTTGTTAACTCCCTACCCCTCCTTTGCTCCCATAGGAAATCAGTGAAGATAATCACAAGATTAAATAACTCCAATGCCACTGCTAAAATGTTCAAAGCCATTAATATAACAAACGCCCAAGTGGCCACAGGGATTTATGTAGTATTGAAATTAAACTGACCTCACACTATCTTCAACACAGATCTGTTCTTTCCAGTTAACCTGTGTTTTTCTCTTGTTACCTAGTCTAGAATGGTTACAATTCAAAACAACCAAGGAAACAGCTAATGGAATTTCCACAACTGTGAGCATGCACAAAAATCTCAACCTGAAGGTTGCCCTGGCATCATTCTTTGTATTCAATGCACCAAAGGATATGAGCATTTTAAACATAATTCTCTCCATACACCACATTACTAATGCATTTTTCTTGGGCACACACCATATGGAAGAACCATACATTCCCTGCTCCTTCCCTTCCCTCCTTTAGGACTTCAGTAGCATCTGGACAGCACAAATCTCTAACAGTCCCCAACTCTGCAAAGGATAGAGCCAAGTCCCAGACTTTCCTTGTTCTGACAAGAACCCTCCTACTGCAGAGCCACAATCTTTTATTGTGTCAACAGTTATCAGCTGGGGAGCTTTTCATATGAACTTCCTCATGGAGTACATTTCCCCCAACTGCCAGCTTTCTTCCAAAGCAAAGGATAGCTCTGTTCTATACCCACAGTAAATAATCTTAAGTGTTTCCGCTTTATTTTGCCTTGTTCCAAGTTTCCATGTAAATTTCAGAATAGTGAAACACACAGTGATTTCTATACACTGGTATTTTATGATTTTAATTTGCTCAAAAGCTCTGAATTACATTATATTTTCCCATTTGGTGCATGGGATTTTTACAGTTAACAGATGTTCACTTAATAGAGCCTCCTAGTGAGCAAATCAGTTTTTTCCCTCCGGTATTCATGTAACTTTCTAGTCCTGTATAGCTGTTGCTGGTGCTTGCCAAGTTATCTGGCAGTAGAAGCTCAAATCGAAAAGTGCAACAGCTCTTTAGAAATCTGTGTTCTCATTTCTTCAGTGCCACTCATTCTAACGTAATTATTCCTCATTAACACCATGAGAGAAAGTCCACAGGCAAAACATGGGCATGAAACCCGAAAGGTTTCACTTGTAGATGCAAAAATGTTCTGCACCCACATAAATAGGTTTCTAGCCTATGGCCACTGCAAATACCAAAATTTTTAATTCATCCAAGATAATACAGGCAGAGTTTTCCAAACAACAATCCTAGGCCAGTCTCTCAACTTGTGAGTTGTTCAGAGTTTTTTACTCGAATACGTCTCAGGACATTAAAGTAAGTCAAAACACCAAAGTAAGATTTTCTTATCCCAGGAATCCAAACATGTCTGCTTTACAAGAGTCCCCCCGATCCATGGAAGATATGTCCTAAGACCCCTGTTGAATGCCCCAAAACCCCAAATAGTACAGGCCACTATAAATATTTTCCTATACATATATACCTATCATAAAGTTTAATTTATAAATTAAGGAACAATAAGAGATTAACAATAATAACACAGAACAGTTATAATAATGTACTGTAATAAAAGTTATGTGAAGATAGTCTCTCGCTTCCTCAAAACATCTTATTCTACTGTACTCACCCTTCTTGTGATATAAGATGACAAAATGCCCACGTGATGAAATGAAGTGAGGTGAATGACGTGAGCATTGTGACATAGCATTAGACTACTACTGAACTTGTGACAATACATTAGAAGGAGGATCATCTACTTCCAGACCAGACTACAGGTGACCATGGATAACTGAAACCACAGAAAGAGAAACCACAGATGAGGAGGAACAACTATAGTATCTTACTTAACCAGAAAGGTTCTGTGAGTATCTGCAAAGGCTATTATCATGGGTCACCTTCAGGTTGCAAACACAACCTAAAAGTCTGAATATCCAATGATCCACCAAGACTCCCGTTTGATTAAGGATATAAGGAATGATCTCTCTTGAGAATCCTTTTGGAATGTCAAATTATCCAATAAGTAGCAGAAGTACAGGACAAGTTTCTTCACAAAGAAATTAAAGAACTCAACTTGCTGGAAATCCTCATGGTTATTTCTTGTTAGCACTCTGAAGCTTAGGGCTTGCAACCAGCAAAGCATAAGGAAAGGGTATGAGAAGAACTGGGAATGTTATCACATCTTATTCCTTGTCTCCTGATTGATGATTTTTTAACATCTGCAATGGACTTGCTCCTCCTTGGCTCCTGTCAAGAGCCATATGGCCTTCTAATGTAGTATTTTTCAATGTCCTTATCTAGAATGTTTATACCCCAACCAACTTTCAAGTTTGGCTGTGCCTCTGGGTTAGTCATCCTTCAGGACTCAGAAGAACTGTCCCTCCTTCATGAAGTTCTCCCTGATCTTTACCATTTATCCTCATCTGACTATCTTTTTGTTGCTGAGAAATCCTTTACTTTGCAGATGTCTTACTAAACAGGTAAGTAAGCTAAGGCCTTAGGACTTAAGATCATCTAATCTCTTATAGATGGCCAAACCCAGAGGCAGAAATTAAAGCCGTGGTGTCCAGGCTCTCACCTAAAGCACTTTCTACTATCTCAGTTATAAATCTCCTTTGTCTTAATTCTTTTATTTTTTTGACCTTCCTTACTATCCCTGTATCCCTAAGCATTTTGAGGCTTACTAAGCATCTCTTACATGCTAGGTGCTTTAAATTCATTCTTTACTTATTCCTAGAAATGTTAAAAAGTGGATTTATTAGGCACAGTCTAGTCAGGAAAACAGAAATCACTCTAGGTGTTTCAAACCAAGTGTATTTGACATAGAAAATCAGTTACAAAGGTGCTAGAGAGTTGCAAAGTCTAACAGGGAGGTTAAGGCTACCAAGAATTTAGCCAAAACAGGAAGCTATTCCCTTAGGGCCAGAGGGACAAAGAAGGCGGCATGTCTCTAGAATCCATAGGTCAACACCAGTGATGGAAGCTGAAGCCATAACTGACTTGTTGGGGTAACTGGAGCCCTGGAAGAAAAGCAGCAGCTGCTACAGAGACTCTAAGAAGCAGAGAGAGGTAGAAACACTCCCACTTCTCCCTTCCTCCAAACCTCTGCTCTCCCACCGGTGCTTCCCATGGGCCAACCCCAGACCAAGCCAACTAACAAGGGAGCTTGCAGAGGTCAGTTCTCACTATGATTCTGGGCAGAGCAGTGGAAGGCTGAAGAATGCCTCTAAGAGCAAACGGGCAAATATCTGCCACAGTCAGATATTAAGTCAATCCCACTTACTTCAGGAGACTTAGGCTGGCAACTAAGGATACTTATCCAAAGTTATATATCTAATAAGCAATGGATTCTATATTCCAACTTTAACACTGTGCAACTGATGCCAATGCCCATAAACCTCTGAATGTTCTGCCTTTACCCTCCCACCACACCCATGGGTGTGAATACTATGAATACTTCATAGTATATACACACCCACGTGTGAATACTATGAATTCACATGTGAATTCATAGTAGGTGCTTAATAGCAACCAATGAGTTAAATGTAGTGTTAAATAAACAGTTTGGTTCTGTTCATATGTGAAGGTCTCCCTTTGTGAATTTCCAGAGGTTACTGATTCTGTTTAGGTTTAGAAAAAGTCCTACTTATTTCCCACTTGTTGAAAAGAAAGATGCTATTATGAACTCCTAAATCATGAACTTTCACTGAAGATACTTTTAGAGCCAGTCATGAGTGACTCATGTTTTAAAAAATAAATAATACAGTTGTATGAGCAACTTTACAATTAGAATGAGCTGTATACAAGCCTCTGCTTTACCACTCACAGGCTGAGTAACTGGGCAGGTGAATTTCCCTCCTGAACATCAGTTTCTCAATGAGTAAAAGGAAAATAATAAAATCTACCATGCATGGTTGTTAAGAGAACCAAATCAGATCAATTATATAAAAAAGAGATATTATCGTGCCTACCCAGTTCAAACACTCAATAAAGATTAGGAAAGATAATAATAATACATATACAGAAAAACATTCCCCAGGAAGGAATCCAGCTTCACACAAACAGACTAAAAAGAAAAGCCTCTCTTGAGTACTCCTGCAAAAACTCATGGTTCTGTGGTGATTAAGAGTAAGCTGGCAATAACAAGCCAGCAACACTGGTCATCAGCAAATCCTGGGGTCTGTACTACTACTGTGGGAGCATTTAAATGGTATAATTGGCAACAAGTTAGTAACCCAAGAATTATAAAGAATTCATTTATCTGCATCCAGCTAATCAATATTCACTCAGCATGCTTCAGCTACTAGCATCTCAGAGGAATAAAATAAATTGTCAGTCAGCAGCAGCACAATTTTGTTATGATGGCGGTGGTATTTTTTTCTTTTGCTATATTATTCACCTTCTCGAAAAGCAATTTGATAAATGTTTCTTTCTTCATAATACATTCTAACAACTGCTGATTTGTGACCCTCGCTGTGGACTGAATTTAAATTGAGAAGGAGATGAGGACTCAGTGTGTATGCCAAGACAGAACCACAGACAAACTCAGGAGCTGTTTCTTTCTTGCTCTCAGAGAGTCTGCTGGCTGCCCTTGCCATGGGGGCACTGACTGAACTTAAGAGAGTAGTAAGTGAGAAGTAGTACACACAAACACAAACAAGCATATACTGTGGGCTTGGCAGGATATTCTGTGGTACAGCCCAAGGGAGCAGCCCCACAGCCAGGCTGAACAGGGAGACTGGGAATCGTGCTGTAAAGCAGTCTAGGTGACAAAGAGACAGGAGAAAGACAGGGAAGGCAGAATTCTGAGTATTTTCTGACCAGAAGATTATATCTAAATAACAACAGAACATATATAAGGTTACTGTCTTCTTGCTGCCTCTGCTGAATAATCTCCACTGTCCATTCCACTACTTTTTAGATGCTCTCTCCATTTGAGAAAAAGGAAATGTTTCTTGCAGACAGCTGAGTAGAAAGGTGGTATGCCCAAGGGGCTCTTCTCCTAGTGCTTCCCTACCATTGTGATACTCTTGATGGCAAATGACTGAAGGTTTTCACAGTCTTTTCTCCAAACATTTAAGAGGATTTAAATCAAGAAGAACTGAAGCTCAGTGTGCCAGGAGCAGCAGGACAGGGCATTATTTTCCTTCACG
>PISX010020657.1:0-35296 GCA_004024625.1 Mellivora capensis | reverse complement strand
AATAGAACTACCCTATGACCCAGCAATTGCACTACTGGGTATTTACCCTAAGGATACAAACGTAGTGATCCGAAGGGGCACGTGCACCCGAATGTTTATAGCAGCAATGTCTACAATAGCCAAACTATGGAAAGAACCTAGATGTCCATCAACAGATGAATGGATAAAGAAGATGTGGTATATATACACAATGGAATACCATACAGCCATCAAAAGAAATGAAATCTTGCCATTTGCGACGATGTGGATGGAACTAGAGGGTAACATGCTTGGTGAAATAAGTCAATCAGAGAAAGACAACTATCATATGATATCCCTGATATGAGGAAGTGGAGATACAACATGGGGGGTTGGGAGGGTAGGAAAAGAAGAAAAGAAACAAGATGGGATTGGGAGGGAGACAAACCATAAATGACTCTTAATCTCACAAGACAAACTGAGGGGTGCCGGGGGGAGGGGGGTGGGGTAATGGACATTGGGGAGGGTATGTGCTATGGCTAGTGCTGTAAAGTGTGTAAACCTGGCGATTCACAGACATGTACCCCTGGGGATAAAAATACTTTATATGTTTATAAAAAATTTAAAAAAAAATTAAAAAATTTTAAAAAAAATAAAAAGGGGTCATACACTGTCCAGTGCCTGGCATTTCAGGAAGTGTTTCTAGTGTTTGCTGTGTGCACTCTGTGCCTGTGTGCCTGCTCCTTTCCCCAGATCAGTTGTCTGAAGATTCCTTCTTGTTTGCAGTGGGGAGTGTTTATCTAGGTGTGCTTGGTTTTGTTTATGAAAATAAGCCTGGGAAAAAAGAAAAGAAGGAAAGAAACCTAACCCCCCCCCCCCCCCCGCCAAAAGTCCGACTGTTTTGGTGGCAAGGGGGAATTTGTACCACCCCAGCACCACAGCTCTCCCACACTTTATCTTTGGCACACGGCTGAGATTTAAAACTCCAAATCATAAAGGACCAGAAACCCCATGGACCCATTCCCCTTCCAGAGTAGAGCCTTGTCACTCTGTCTGGTGTCCTTTGTCCCAGAAAAATAGCCCCATGTCTGCTCAGTGTGCAGGATCTACGCTGTAGAAACAAAAAGCAGAGGTGCCTGGTGGTTCACTCCGTTCAGTGGCTGAGGTTATGATCTCAGGGTCCTGGGATCAAGCCTGGCATTGGGCTCCCTGTACAGCAGGGAGTCTGCTTGTCCCTCTGCCTCTGCCCCTCCCCCTGCTCATGCATGCTCTTGAACAAATAAATACAATTTAAAAAAAAAAGTTGTCTGGGTGGCTCACTCAATTAAGCGTCTGCCTTTGGCTGGGGTCATGATCCCAGGGTCCTAGGATGGAGTCCTTCACTGGGCTCCTTGCTCTGCAGGGAGCCTGCTTCTCCCTCTGCTTGCCCCTCTCCTTGATTGTGCTCTCCCTCAATCTCTCTCTAACAAATAAATTTTTTAAATCTTAAAAAAAAAAAAAAAAGGAAGAAGAAGAAGAGGAGGAGGAGGAGGAAGAGGAGGAGAAAAGCAGCAACCAGGTTACCCCCCTCTGCACGTACCTGTGTCCCCTGCTGATGAAAGGCCATTTGCTGGCACTTGCAAGGTCTTTTGTCCTTGGAGAGGCAATGTAGTCCAGGAAGGGGAACACTAACTAGTATTCTACCAAAGAAAGGAAATGCCCTTTCTCCCTTCTTTTAATACTTATATCACAATGGACTAAACATCTGCTTCACTTTATAGTAATGAACAGGTTTGAAGATTTTTGATAGACCTTATCAAATTGCCTTCAGAAATGATGTACAGATTTACACTCCCTCAGGTACCACATGAGTCTGCCACCTTTCAACAGCAGTGGTGTGTAAGTAACAAATGCATTTAGTGAAAAAAAAAATCTACCAATTGCTTTTATTTGAATTTCATTGCCAACAGAATGGAACCTCTTGCATGTATTAACTATTCATTTGTTTTTATCTGCCATCATTTTCCTACAGCATTGTACATTTTACCCTTGCTTTCAGTGTGTGTATGTGATCTTTATTTCCTGAGGATATTACTATAAATGTAATAATTTACTTATTTTAAAATGTTTTCATAATAAAATTCATCCTATATTATGGCTGATATTCCACACTGGGGGGGTAAATAATTTAATTTATAACATTTAGAGATAACTTTTTTTTAAAGATTTTATTTATTTATTTAATGGAGAGAGATCACAAGTAGGCAGAGCAGCAGGCAGAGGGTGGGGGGAAGCAGGCTCCCTGCTGAGCAGAGAGCCCAATGTGGGGCTCGATCCCAGGACCCTGAGATCATGACCTCAGCTGAAGGCAGAGACTTAACCCACTGAGCCACCCACAGCCCTAGAGATAACTCATAAAGGCCTAGAATACAAAATGAAATGGAAGACCTGCAAGGGACATCTGCTTGGGGCAGAGGAATGTTATTTTTTCATACCATCATTGTATTTACTAAGACTGATAGGGAAATAACTTTTTCTTTTTTTTCTTTTTTTAATATTTTAATATTTTATTTATTTGAGGGAAATAACTTTTTGAATCCAGCTTTTTAAATTTTGAGTATTTTTTCTTTTCTTGCTTGAGCAATTAGATGACCTTCCTTATGATTACACAGGTTCAATTCCTAACCCTTCAGTTGTAACTACTTGGTGTGGAGTTGAAAAATCTCAAGCATGGTAGAGTGACTTCCCATATACCATTTCACAGAATAAGTTTTTTTTACAAAGATGCACATTTTTTGCCTTATTTACTATTTTTTAAAAGATTATTTTTTTTTATTTATTTGTCAGAGAGAGAGGGAGAGACAGCAAGCGAGCACAGGCAGAGCGGCAGGCAGAGGCAGAGGGAGAAGCAGGCTCCCTGCCGAGCAAGGAGCCCGATGTGGGACTCGATCCCAGGACTCTGGGATCATGACCTGAGCTGAAGGCAGCCGCTTAACCAACTGAGCCACCCAGGCATCCCTATTTTTTAAAAGATTATTTATTTGAGAGAAAGTACAAGCAGGAAGCAGAGGCAGAGGCAGAGGGAGAGGGAGAAGGAAACTCCCCACTGAGTAGGGAGCCTGATATGGGGCTTGATCCCAGGACCTGAGCCAAAGGCAGACTCTTAAGGGACTGAGCCACCCAGGTGTCCCTAAATATAATAATTTAGAATGTATTTTCTCCATTTGCATTTTAACTTTGGTAATGTCAATGTTAGTTTTGTACAGCAGAATATACTGATGTGCCCCCTCTTAAATTTGTGCTGTTGTAGAAAGTTCTTTCCCAAATAAAGAGAAGACATTCAACATCCTTTCTTTGATTTCTGATAGCTCCAAATTTTTACACGTATTTCTTTTATTCTTTTGGAATATATTTCACTATTTTTCAACATAACTTCAGGAATTTATACAGGTAGAATTTAAATCAGTGGGGAAATACACATATATTTTCATAAATGATACAAACCATCATTTTGGGGGGAAAACAGATTCCTATCTCACATTAGTTATAAAAATGGATTCAATAAGGCTATACTTGAATTAGGAAAATATTTTTATCAGAAAATACAAACTCTACAAATCTAGCCATCTGGATAAACACAAGTCAGATTATCTATCCCTGGACAGTTTGCTAGTGTTAAAGTGAAATAATGTGACAAAATATCCTCCATCATATTAATACCATGCTTATATACTATTGTCCTATCTTATATTATAATCAATAGCGTACAATTATACAACTTTTTCAGTCTTCATGAAAGTTTCTCTAAGTTTTTGGCTGTCTTTGATCTTCTTTATTAGGACTCAGCTATTACCTGGAGCAAGATTTTTATTTGAATAAAAAGGGGCCCATCATTGAAATAAATAACAGTATAGAGACTTAGAAACACCTATAATTATCAATATAATAGTAACTTATGTTACATGTAGGCATCACAGAAGACAATAAAAATATAACTATAATGGACATGGGGGGGGTACAAAAGCACATCATTGGGGATTCAGGTCTCTTTTCCAATGCAAAACCCAGTGCCCCATGTACCGTATTAACTGGCTGTGGGCATCTCACGAGCCAAGCTTCCAGAGGGCTCCCTCTGCCCACTGTGCATCACCGGATGTGGTACTCCCTGAAGCACTTGGCATGGACGCCCTTCTGGCACTTCTCACATCGGGTGTTGGTCTGCGAGTGGCAGAGGGCACACCGGGTCCTCTTGTCCTGGTGGACTATCCAGTGCCCAATCATGTCAAAGCGGCTCTCAGTTTCCAGCCGCCTGCTTCGCCGCCCTTGGGAGGACATGTCAGCATTGCTCTCCAGGTACACGCAGGCCACGTACCTCCGGAAGGCCAGGAGGTCCACCTGGGCATCGTGGCTGCAGATCCTGTGCAGCTGCCAGGCATTATTGAGGGCAGCATCAATGACGTAGCCGATGAAGCTCGAGTACCACTTCATGCCACGGATCTTCACCTTGTACTTGGCAATGTTCTGGTCCATCCGACTGACACCCCCCACCTTCTCCTGGTACAGCTTCACCAGGGAGGGCTGATGGACCTGGGTCCGGGTCTTGGCTGCTCCTGCATGGTGACTGGTAAGCCCCACGGGCTCTATGCCCACGGCATTGGAGCAGATGTTGACCACGCTGCTATCATGCCAGCGGCACACGATAATCTCTTCACTCTCATCAACTTTATAATCAAACGAACCCCTCTTCATTTTCTTCAGTTCTTTGGGATCTTTGAGGGGACATCGCTCAGTCCTGTACTCACGAACGGTTCCTGTGGCCTTCACCCCCTTTTTCCTCAAAATGGACATGAGTTTGACACTTGTAAAAACCTTGTCAAAGAATATGTGGTATGGCAGACACCCACGCTCCTGCAGCGCGTCCACGAACTTGACCACCATACTGCCCCCGAGGTCCAGGCCCCTGTGCGATTTGGTGAAGAGCGTGCCCTGGGAGGGCTCAAACCACACCAGGTAGCCCTTGCTGGTTGTCCCACACCAGATCTTGTAGCCCAGCCGCGTGGGCTTCCCAGCACGCAGCTGCTTGGATCCCCGGTGCCCGAAGTACTCACACATGGACTCTCCGAAGCTGTAGAACTCTTCCAGGGGCGCGTGCTTCTGGAAATTGTGATTCATCCGGACAATGAGAGGCCTGACTTTGGCGAACCTGTCACTTTCATCCAGCTCAGTGTTATCTGCAAAATGCAGGTATGAGAAGATCAGTTCAAATCTGTCCCTTCTAATTGCATCAGCCACAAGATGATGATGTGAATCGGGGGATGTTTCCCAAAACATCCTTCTCCTAGGATAGGAAATATAACCACTTAAAATCAAAATGCCCAGAACACACTTTAATTCCTGGGCTGTGAGACCAAGGTTGACATTTTTCTGCCAAGCATAACGATTGGTTTCATTAACAATGAAATTAATTGTTCCTTCATCAAAGAACAACTCGAAGAGGCCGACAGGACTCAGTTCCTGGCTTCTGAGATCCTCGATGTGAGGATCCGATGCCGTCCAACTGCTGAAGTCAGGTCGGATATCTCTTTTCGTCCAAATACGCTGAGGCTCCACCATGGCCTTCTGCCGCTTCGTGGCTGGCGGCAGGTCCTCCTCCTCCTCCTCAGTGCCAGAATCCTCAGGCACCACAGAGGCATGCAAGACACTGCCTGGCAGGTGGGAGCCTCGCCGGCCATCTTCATCACCAGAGTCCTCGTCAGTGAAGTCCCCTGAGGCATTGTCCGGAGGTGCAATGAAGATCTCCTCCCGGCTGTGGCCAGACTCATCCTCCTCCAGTGCATTCAGGACCTCTAGCAGCTTTGTAGACTTTGGCTTTGAACCGGCTCCTCTCCCAACAGTGAAGTTGCTGCAATGACAGCAAACAAAATGTGGAGCAGAGACAATGTGTCAGCAGAAAACTCTGTGCAAGGACTGCCTGAGAGGACGGCGCTCCCGCCACAGAGTCCCGAACCTCAACAGCATCCCAGACCCAGCACCACCAGGCCCAGGGCCAGGGAAGGGGATTTTTCAGACCAGCACACATTACTCTTTCAAGCACAAATGTATTTCAAGGGGAGGCATTCTAAAGAGACATTCGATTCTTTCCTTCTTAAAGTGTTTCGCATAGAGGATCGCCTCTAGGGATAAATGCAGGAACCACAGTCATCTCCCAGGTAACAGTGACCACCCCCAGGAGCCTGGGCTACGCAAGTCACACCCACTGACGTCCTCTGACTCAGTGGCCCCAGGAGCTCTCAGGAGCTCTCCTTTCATCCCTCCGTCTGACCTGGGTCTTCCCTTTCCCTTATTAAGTTAGCAGTTACAAGTTTCCTGTTTCCCAAGTTCTCAAACTCTCCCTACTGGAACTCCCACTACCCCAGTACAGGACCTGAGCAGATTCAGACAGATTTTCAGAAGGATCCCTCGACATCAGACATCTTTCTATCTCCTAGCTGCAATTCAGAAGCCAAACAGACTCAGGAAACATGGAAACCCCTGCTATCCTGACTCTCCCTGCACAGGTGGGAACTAATCGGATGCCAAGAGACACTTGTATTTCATGAGGAGGCACTTCCCAGGGACGGGCAGTGGGCACACTCCCCTCCTGACCTGCACAGCAACTGTTCTAACTGGAGGAGGGAGAGGACAGTTCAACAAATAAATAGCTATGCAGGATGGCACCAGGCCATGAAAGGAGCATCCTGGGTAAGGGACAGAGAATACAGTGGAAGAGTAGGACTGGAGTTGCTATTTTACATGGATGATGAGTGAAGGCTCACAACGTGGGGGCCTGAAAAAGAGAGTGAGGCTTACTACAGACAGCTAGAGACAGGGCGCCTCAGGCACAGAGAAAGAACTACAGGTACAAGGCCCTGAGCCTGAAGGCACTTGCTCTCTGTAAACAGCAAGGAGGCTTCAGAGGTAAGAGGAGGAGGAGAGCAGAGCTCTAGAGGCCCTCATCAGGACCCTCCGTTGTGTTCGGCTATCACAGGAAGCCCTCTAGAGTGGACGGAGGAGGGCAGTGAGGCCTATCACTGCGGCTGTGAGAGTGGACAGGGCAGGGAAGGTGGGCACTAAGGCTGCCCTGTGTCACTCTAGCCCAACCTCCTCATGAGAAGAATTTCAACCAGAGGGAGGACACAGGCTTTACGACAGAAGTGACTTCTCTGCACACCTGCCCTTGGACTTTGGAGTTCAAACCGCATTAGAGACTCACTCCAACCTCACATCCTGGACACTGACTCCATCAGCCTCTGTGCTCAAAGCCAGGGCATAGGAGGTGTGACCTCAGAGGAAGTAAGGTTCTTCTCATGGTCTGTGTGGGCCAGGAAGGGAGAGAAAAATTGAAGCCCCAGGTGCCAGGGACCTTGGACAGTGGTTCTTGGCGGACAGTAGCCATTGACACAAGTCCCTCAGCCTCTCCTGGTTTGTAGCAGCAGATCCAGGCCTCCCACCAGTCTCACTACTGGAGCTGCTGTTTGCAGCCCTGCCCACCAGACACCCTCTGCACATGGCTCTTCAGACTCCTGGAGAAGGGGAGGAGGGATAAAGATGAAGGAGTAGAAGGGGGACCCTATGCTTTCCTTGCCCCTGGAACACAGCTAGATAAATATCAAATCATTCTGAACACCCAAGAAATCAATCCGAGGACTGAAAAAACAAAGTGCACAACTAGAGGGAGAAAAGAGGCTACACTGTGGAACGTAGGAAGTGTGAAGACAGGATTTGGGAGAGGAAAGAATCATGGGTGGTGGGGAGGGGAGGGAGCCCTAATCAGGGAGATAGGAGAGAGAGGATAGGAGAGAGTACATGTGGAGGGCACTGCACAAGAAAAACATTTCCCCAAAACCACTGAGGGCAAAAAAATGAGCGAGGCTGATTATAGCAAGTTCTTAGAAGCAGTGGAGCTCAAAGTCTGAAGTGTTAGGAGTCCACATCCTCAACAGGGCTGGAACCTGGCCAGCACAGAGGTGCTCCTATGGAGAAGGAGGGCAGAAACCCAGGAGCAGTCTTTTTGGAGGGCATTTGGGAGAGGTGGCACTGCCTCTCCGGGGACAAAACAGCCAGCAACACCAGTGAGCTGCCCTGCCCATGACCATAGGAGCAGAGGCAGTTTCTGAGTACAGCTAACCTGGGCATTAGCTTTTGTGTTGCATTTTACCATGAACTCCAAGTCCCTGCATGTTTGAGTGACTGTCCTTCACGGACGAAGCGGCACCAGCCACAGTGTGGCTAGACACTCCTCCAGAGGATTAGTGCAGGTCCATGCTACACTAGATCCTGAAAAGGTGGAGTTCTGAAACCCAACCAGCATGCATGAGATGGCCAGTGGGTGGGCAAACAGCTCAGACACAGGGTGAAGGTAGGGATGTGAGGGAAGCCAGGGACAAATGAGGGGAGATTGTTCCCTCTTCTGTGAGAGTTTCCTGAATAGCAGTGGGCACGAACTCCCATCTCCAGGAAACAAACAATGGGGTGACGCCATCTTTATGTGCCGCCATCTGCCCCAGTCAGCACTGACGGACTTCAGTGAGCAGTGCAGTGCACACAATGGAGGCTTGACACACTCTCCTAAGCTCTAGGTGCTTTTCCATTAGGGCAAGTGTAATGGAGAACAAGAGGAGGGGCTGGACCTTTCTCCCAGAAAACCAGTGCAAACTCCCCACACCCAGGTCTACCAAACATAGATTAAAACAAAACCAGCTCTAGTGGATACTGGATCCAGACTTTTGTCTGTTTTTTCAAGATTTTATTTATTTATTTGAGGGGAAGGGGAGCAGAAGCAGGGAGAGGGGCAAAGGGAGAAGCAGACTCCCCGCTGAGCAGGGAATCTGATGTGAGGCTCGACCCCAGGACCCTGGGATCCTGACCTGAGCTGAAGGCAGCCACTTAGCCAACTGAGCCATCCAGTCACCCCTGGATCTAGCCTTTTTAACAGGAAGACCACAGCACACCTAGTCCAGACTCACCTCACACTGGACAAGGGTCAAACACTCCTCATTGAAAGTAGGGTGAAACATTGTCGAGAACTGACCTGAGGGAAAAAGCAGTCAAAACACAGCAGCAGGGGCGCCTGGGTGGCTCAGTGGGTTAAGCCTCTGCCTTCAGCTCAGGTCATGATTTCAGGGTCCTGGGATCGAGCCCCGCATGGGGGGTGGGGGTCAATGCTCAGCAGGGAGCCTGCTTCTTCTCTCTCTCTCTGCCTGCCTCTCTGCCTACTTGTGATCTCTGTCAAATAAATAAATAAAATCTTAAAAAAAAACACACAAAAAAAAACACAGCAGCAGAGTGCACAAAGCACACACCAGAAACACTTCCCAAAGGCCAGGCCTTGGTCAGTATGTGACCTCTTTCTTTCTTTTTTTTTTTTTTAAGTGACTTCTTAATGTAGTCATTACTCCCATGAGGAGGAAACATAAAGACTTTCCTAACACACAGAAGACAGAGACTGAGGCAAAAATGCCAAGAAGGAAGAACTCATACCAAAAGAAAAAACAAGAAAAAGTCACAGCTAGGGATCAATTCAAAACAGATATAAGTAATACGCCTGACCCAGATTTTAAAACAACAATCATAAGTGTTGGGTCAGTGGTTCTGGGAATGCAGGAGGAACAATAGAAATGACCGCCGGGGCCGCCATCTTCCAGTCCTCCCCTCCCCCTTCCTTAACCCTAGACTCTCCCGCCAAAAGGGTGTATGCCCAGGTCATGCTCCATAGGTAACCTGATACCTATGCAGCAAACAGGAGTATCAGGAGCCCTCACCCTATACCTTCCGATCACCAAATATGGATGTGAGCACACGCCCTACCTTGGCCTGATAAAAGACCCCCACCAACTTCCTCCCAGTGCAACTTCCTCGACTCCCCCTTTCCGAGTCGCGGAACCTCGCCCGAGGGTGCCCACTTCCTCCCGGCGCGACTTTCCTGGCTCCCCTTCTCCCGAGCCCTGAAATTTCGCCGGAGAGTGCCTTTAATAAATCTTGCCTTGCGCCCACCTTGCCTGGTGTTGTGTTTACCTCGCCTGCGAAACCTTACAATAAGGATACTAGCTGGGCCTGAGAAAGGTATAGAAGACACCAGAGAATCCTTTATCACAGAGGTAAGACCTAAAAACTAGTCAGTCTGAAATTTAAAAAAATACTATAACTGAGATGCAAAACCAATTAGATATAATGACAACAAGGATGGAGGAAGCAGAAGAATAAATAAGTGATATAAAAAATAAAATTATAGAAAATAATGAAGCTGAAAAGAGGGAAAGAAAAATACTAGATGACTAATGTAGACTTAGGGAATGCAGCGACATCATAAAGCACACAACATTCATATCACAGGAGTCCCAGAAGAATTAGAGAAAGAGGGAAGAAGGTTTACTTGAGGAAATTATAGCTGAAAAACCTCCCTACTCTGGTGAAGGAAACAGACATCCAAATCCAAGAGGCACAGAGAACTTGGACCAAAATTGACAAAAGCAGGGCAACACCAAGATATAGTGTAGTAAAATCTGAAAAACAGAGAGATAAGGAAAACATCCTGAAAACAGCAAGGGAAAAGAAATCCCTAAATTACAAGGGAAGACATATAAGGTTAGCAGCAGATGTACCCACAGAAACGTAACAGGCCAGAAGAGAGATGCATGATATATTCAATGTGCTCAATGGGAAAAATATGCAGCCAAAAATACTTTATCCAGCAAAGCTGTCATTTAGAATAGAAGGAGAGAGAAAGAGTTTCTCAGACAAATAAAAACTAAAAGAGTTCATGACCACTAAGTCAGCTCTGCAAGAAATATTAAAAGGGACCCTTTGAGAAGGAAATAAATACCACAAGCAACAAAAACAGGAAAGAAACAGAGAAAATCTACAGGAACAGTGACTTTACGAGTAACACAATGGCACTAAATTCTTTTTTTTTTTTAAATTTATTTATTTGACAGAGAGAGCACAAGTAGGCAGAGAGGCAGGCAGAGAGAGAGGGGGAAGCAGGCTCCCCACTGAGCAGAGAGCCTGATGTGGGGCTCGATCCCAGGACCCTGGGATCATGACCTGAGCCGAAGGCAGAGGCTTAACCAACTGAGCCACCCAGGTGCCCCAGCACTAAATTCTTATCTATCAATACTCACTCTGAATGTAAACAAACTAAATGCTCCCATCAATAGACACAAAGTATCAGAATGGATAAAAAACAGTATCCATCCCTATGCTGCCTATAAGAAACTCACTTTAGACCTAAAGACACTTGTAGATTGAAAGTGAGGGGATGGAGAACCATCTATCATGCTGATGGACATCAAAAGAAAGCCGGTGTTACCATACTTATATGAGACAAGCTAGACTTTAAACTAAAGACTGTAACAAGAGATGAAAAAGGACACTATTATAAAGGGGTCTTATCAACAAGAACATCTAATAACTATACATATTTATGTCCCCAAATTGGAGTACCCAAATATAAAAATCAATTAATACAGTCAAATACAAATATAAAAATCAATTAGTACAGTAATATTAAGAGACTTTTAACAGCCCATTTATCACAATAGACAGATTATCTAAGCAGGAAATCAACAAGGAAACAATGGCTTTAAATAACAAACTGGACCAGATGGATGTAACAGATATATTCCAAACATTTCTTCCAAAAGCATCAGAATATACATTCTTTTTGAGTGCAAATGGAACATTCTCCAGAAGAGATCACATGCTGGGTTATAAATACGGCCTCAACAAATACAAAAAGGCTGAGATCATACTACGCATATTTGCTCACCACAACGCTATGAAAGTTGAAGTCTACCACAACAAAAACTATGGAAAAACCACATATACATAGAGGTTAAAGAACACCATAAGAATGAATTAATCAAAAAATTAAAGAAATTAAAGAAAATACATGGAAGCAAATGAAAATGAAAACAGGACAGTCCAAAATTTTTGGCATGTAGCATAAGCAGTCCTAAGAGAGAAGTATACTGCAACACAGGCCTACCTCACGAAGCAAGAAAAGTCTTAAATATACAATCTAACCTTATACCTAAAGGAGCTAGAAAAGGAACAGTAAATAATGACTAAAGGAAGCAGAAGAAGGGAAATAATAAAGATCAGAGTAGAAACAAATGATATAAAAACAAAAAAAACCCAGAACAGATCAGTGAAACTAGGAGCTGGTTCTTTGAAAGAATTAATAAGATTGATAAAACCCCAGCCAGACTTACCACAAAAAGAGAGAGAGAGAGAGAGAGAAAGGACCTAAGTAAATAAAATCACGAATGCAAGAGGAGAAATCACAACTAATACCACAGAAGTACAAAAAATTATGAGAATATTATGAATACTAATATGCCAAAAATTGGACAATCTGGAAGAAATGGATAAATTCCTAGAAACATATAAACACCAAAAGTGAATCAGGAAGAAATAGAAAATGTGAACAGACCCATAACCAGCAAATAAATTAAATCAGTAATCAAAAATCTTCAACAAATGAAAGTCAGGGCTAGATGGTTTCTCAGGGAAATTCTACCAAACATTTAAGGAAAAGTTAATATCTATTCTTTCCAAATTGTTCCAAAAAAAAAAAAAAAAGAAATGGAAGAAAACCTCCCAAAATCATCTATGAGGCCAGCATTATCTTGATTACAAAACCAGAGAAAGACCCCAATGAGGCCAATATCCCTGACGAACATGGATGGAAAAATTCTCAACATACTAGGAAACTGAATCCAACAGTACACTAAAAGAATCATTCAGCACAATCATGTGAGATTTACTCCTGGGCTACAAGGATTGTCTGATATCCACAAAGCATTCAACGTGATACACCACATTAATGAAGTAAAGGTCTGATCCTCTCAATAGGTGGAAATAGATGGAATATTTTCCATCTCAATAGATGGGAAAAAAAATTTGACAAAGTACAACATCCATTCTTGATAAAAACCCTCCACAGAGTTGGGATACCTCATACCTCAACATCATAAAGGCCATGATGAAAGACTCAACTAATATCATCCTCAGTAGGGACAAATAGAGCTTTTCCTCCAGGGTCAGGAACAAAACAGTGATGTCCACTCTCACCACTAATATTTAAAATAGTACTGGAAGTCCTAGCCTCAGCAATCAGACAACAAAAACAAGTAAAAGGCATTCAAATCTGCAAAGAAGTCAAACTTTCACTATTTGCAGACAACATGATGCTCTATTTAGGAAACCCAAAAGACTCCAGGAAAATAAATGCTGGAACTGATAAATTCAGCAAAGTTACAGGATACAAAATCGACGTAGAAATCTTTTGCATTTCTATATACCAATAATGAAGCAGCAGAAAGAGAAATCAAGGAATTGATCCCATTTACAACTGCACCAAAAAAATCAGATACCTAGGAATAAACCTAAACGAAGAGGTAAAAGATCTGTAACTCTGAACTATAGAACACTTATGAAAGAAACTGAGGAAGACACAAAGAAATGGGAAAACATTCCATGCTCATGGATTAGAAGAACAAATGGGAAAATGTCTATACTGCTCAGAGCAAACTATACATTTAATGCAATCCCCATCAAAATACCAGAGGTAGTTTTCACAGAGCTAGCAAAAACAATAGTAAAATTTGTATGGAACCACAATAGACCCCAAATAGCCAAAGCAATCTTGAAAAACAAAACCAAAGCTGGAGGCATCACAATTTTGGACTTTAAACTATATTACGAAGCGGTAATCATCAAGACAGTATGATACTTGCACAAAAGCAAACACACAGATCAATGGAACACAAGAGAGAACCCAGAAATGGACATAGCCCTATAACTAATTTTGACAAAGCAGGAAAGAATATCCAATGGAAAAAAGAAAGTCTCTTCAACAAATGGTGTTGGGAAAATTGGACAGCCACAAGAAGAATAAAACTGAGTCACTTTCTTACACCATACACAAAAATAAACTCAAAATGGATAAAAGATCTCAATGTGAGACAGGAATCCATCAAAATCCTAGAGGAGAACACAGAGCAACCTCTTTGACCTGGGTCATAGCAACTTCTTTCTAGACACGTCTCCAAAGGCAAGAGAAACAAAAGCAAAAATGAACTACTGGGTCTTCATCAAGATCAAAAACTTATGCACAGTGAAGGAAACAATCCATAAAACTAAAAGGTAACCTATGGAATGGGAGAAAATGTCTTTAAATGACATAGCTGAAAAAGGGTTAGTATCCAAAATCTATAAAGAACTTATCAAACAAACTCAATACCCCAAAATCAAATAATGCAGTTAAGAAATGGGGCAGAAGACATGAATAGACATTCTTCCAAAGAAAGCATCCAGCCGGCTAACAGACACATGAAAAGATGCTCAACATCACCCAACATCAAGGAAATACAAATCAAAATCATGATGAGATACTATTCATCATTCATACTAAATTCATACTAAAATTTAAATAAAAACTTGGGGGACGCCTGGGTGGCTCAGTCGGTTAAGCGGCTGCCTTCAGCTCAGGTCATGATCCCAGCATCCTGGGATCGAGTCCCACATCAGGCTCCTTGCTCGGCAGGGAGCCTGCTTCTCCCTCTGCCTCTGCCTGACACTCTGTGTGCCTGTGCTTGCTCTCTCACTCTCTCTCTGACCAAAAAAAAAAAAAAAAAAAAAAAAATTAAATAAAAACTTGGGGGAAAAAAAAAAGACTTGTCGAGTGGCAAAGCTTACAGGGACTAAGGCAGTCCAACAGCAACCATCCTGTGGATTAAAAGGTGAGGAAAGGGTGCTGGGGTGGCGCAGGTCAGTTAAGCGACCAACTGTTGGTTTTAATTTGGGTCCTGATCTCAGGGTTGTAAGAATGAGCCCCACATCTGGCTCTGTGGTCAGCCTGGAATATGCTCTCCCTTTCCCTCTGCCCCTCCTGCTTGTGCTTTCTCTCACTCAAAAAACAAATAAATCTTAAAAAAATAAAAAAAGAAGAGGAAAGTAAATCACATTTTTAGATACAAGGTAGACACTGGAGCTACAGAACCACACCCATACTGCATACACCACCTTGTTCTGTCTCATCTTCTCTCCAATCTCCCTTTTCTCTTCTCTCTTCCTTTTTCCTTCCTAGACACCAAATGCTTAGTGAGGCCAGCAGGACCAAGAGCTAAAAATGTCATGGGCTTAGCCTTTCAAAAAGAGAGGAGTAATTACTTGCATAAAGCCTTTCATCAAACACACTTACCTTGAAGTTGAAGCCATGATGAACTGGAAACATAGAGTTATCTATATGTGCAGTCAAAGAACCTGTAAGACAACAGAAGTTGATTTTCAAAAAAATTGTATCTTAATTAGCAAGGCAACAGGACCTTCTTCACACTTTAAAGGAAGAAACATCTCTAGCTTAAGGTTCACCAGCAACCAGAGGGGGATGGATTGAGTACACACAGGAGATGGTGCCGTCAACTAGCTAATTGGGGGGAAAACAATGAGCTCTCTACCTCACACCAAAATATATTGTAGGGCACAGTCTTCACCATCAGAGCTATTGGCATGTGGGCTGGATGAGTCTTTGTTGTGGAGGGCTATCCTGTGTATTATGGGATGTTTAGTAGTTTTCCAAGCCTCTACCCACTAGATACCAGTAGAACACTAATCCCCTAGCTGTGGAATTCAGTTATGTTTCTAGACATTGCCATGTGTCCCACAGGGGACAAAACTGCACCTGGTTGACAACCATTATTCTGTATCAAGACTACCAATAGAGGGGTACCTGGGTGGCTCAGTGGGTTAAAGCCTCTGTCTTCAGCTCAGGTCGTGACCCCGGGGTACTGGGATCGAGCCCCGCATTGGGTTCTCTGCTCAGCAGGAGGCCTGCTTCCTCCTCTCTCTCTCTCTCTCTGCCTGCCTCTCTGCCTACTTGTGGTCTCTGTCTGTCAAAAAGATAAATAAAATCTTGAAAAAAAAAAGACTACCAATAGAACCTATTGTAATAAGGGAAATATTTTCCACCAATGCTGCCTAATATGGTAGCCATGAGCCACATGTCATTATTAAACACCAATATATATGGTTAGTGTGACTAAGAAAATGAATTTTTAATTTTATGTAATTTTAATTAATTTCAATGAAAATAGTCACATGTGCTTTGGCCAGTGGCCACTGTATTAGATAGTGAAGTCCAAGATATATAAAGAACTAACTATGAAACAACATTTTCTTAACAACCAAGGGATCAAAGAAAAAATTAAAGGGGAAGTTAAAAAGTACCTTGAGGCATACCTAGGTGGGTCAGTTGGTTAAGCATTCGACTCCTGATTTCGGCTCAGGTCATGATCTCAGGATCGTGAGACTGAGCCCTGCGTCAGGCTATGCAGTGAGTGTGAAGCCTACTTAAGATTCTCTCTCTCCCTTTCTTTCTGCCCCCTCCCCCACCCCCACAACTCATGTGCTCTCTTTCTCAAATAAATAAAATTAATAAATAGTATCTGAAACAAATGAAAAGGGAAACACAACATACCAAAACATTTAGGTTGCAGCAAAAGATTTCTAGGAGAGAAGCTTAATGCTATAAAAACATACATAAAAAAAACAAAACAGGGACGCCTGGGTGGCTCCGTTGGTTGGATGACTGCCTTCGGCTCAGGTCATGATCCCGGAGACTCACGATCGAGTCCCGCGTCAGGCTCCCAGCTCCACGGGGAGTCTGCTTCTCCCTCTGACCTTCTCCTCGCTCATGCTCTCTCACTGCCTCTCTCTCAAATAAATAAATAAGATCTTAAAAAAAAAACAAAAAACAAAAACAAAAAACCAACAAAACAAAACAGAATGATCCCAAATAAAAAACTTAACTTTATTCCTCACAGAACTATAAAAAGAACAGAGGAATGGATAAAGAAGTGGTGTGTATATATGTATGTGTATATATTTATATTTATATATATAATGGAATATTATTTGGCCATAAAAAATGAAATCTTGCCATTTGCAAAGACATGGATGGAGTCAGAGAATATAATACTAAGTGAATTGAGTCAGAGAAAGACAAATACCATATGATTTCATTCATATGTGCAATTTAAGGGAAAAAATGAGCAAAGAAAGAAAAAGAGAGAGAGAAACCAAGAAATGACTCTTAACTATAGAGAACAAACTGATGGCTATCAGAGGGGAGGTGGGTTGGGGATGGTTAAAATACGTGATGGGGATTAAGGAATGGACTTACGATGAGCACAGGGTGATGTATGGAACTGCTGAATCACTATATTGTACACCTGAAACTAACGTAACATGTATATTAACTATACTGGATTTTAAAATTAAATTAAATTTTTTAAAAAAAGAATAACCTAAGCACAAAGTTAGCAGCAGAAAGGAAATAAAAGACTGGAGCAAAAACAAGCAAAATAGAGAACAAAAAAATAATTGGTGAGCTTAACAAAACTAAGAATTAATTTTTTGAAAAGATGAACAAAATTGACAAATTTCTAGCTACAGTATCCAAGAAATGGAGAAAACCCAAATCAACAAAATTATAAATGAAAGAGGAGAAACTAACTGATACCACAGAAACAAAGGATCATAGAGGCTACAATGAATGATTATTGATTATACGCCTATAAACTGGACAACCTAGAACAATTTGATAAATTCTCAGAAACGCACAATCTACCGAGACTGAACCAGGAGAAAGAGAACATTTGAACAGTCTAATTACTAGTAGAAAGACTAAATCAGTAATGCCAACTCTCCCAACCAAAAAACAAAAAGACAAAAACGAGCAAAAACCCAACATCAAATGACTCACTGGTGAATTTTACCAAGCATTTTAAGAACAATTAATGCCAGTTATTCTAAATCTCATCCAAAAAAAAACAAAACAAAACAAAGGGAAGGAACACCCTAAACTCATAAGATGAGCATTACCCCAATACCAAAGCCTGATAAGGACATTATAAGAAAAGAATGGAATGTGAGGACAATTCAAAAAACAAATATAGATGGTGGACTATTGAGCTCCAGGCCTTCATTCCCCATGGAAATGCAAGTTAACAACAATATATGAACATGAATACATTTGTGAGAACTCTAGAGACCACTTGAAATGGTGTAGGACCCAGGCCAACAGAAAAATAAGATGGGATTCCATTTAAAAGGATGGAAAAGTTCATGGCATTTTGTGCACAGACAGATCTCTCCCTGTCAGATCAGTAAGGGACAACTAGGGTAAATACAGCGACTCTTCCCTTGGGATGGAAATCAGAGCAGACTACAAGTTCAACATTCTGGCTTGTCTGGGGGCTGCCTGAGGGATAGATTTCTGCCTCATCAGACTTGCAGCACTGATGGGAATGGCAGCAGTTTGGAGGTTACTGAAAATGTAGGCAGGTTTCACAGTACACTAGAGCTACAGAAATTCTAGTTTTACATGCAGATGCCAGGGAGAGATAAAGATTATACACTTCTGAGAAGAAATTGGGGACAAGCGGCTCATGGTAATTGAAACAATTAAAAGTACAGAAAATGTTGATGAGGTTCAAAACTTCTAGGTGGGCTGACTAGTGAAGTATTCCCCTGAACAAAGCCAGGCCATAAAGATTGAGAGAGGAGACTGGGATTTTTTGTTTGTTTGTTTTGTTTTCTTTTTGTTTTTTGAATGGCCAAATCCCAACAACAGATCATGATAAACTGGGAAACATGGCCCAACGACAGAAACAAAATAAAACTCCAGAAATGGATCTGAAAGAAAGTCAGACTGCTGAATTTCTTGGTGAAGAATTTAAAACAATTTGTTAAAGATAGTCAGTGAGCTAAAAGAGAACACAGAGAGACATAAAATCAGGAAATGTATGAATAAAATGAGAATATTAATAAAAAGAAGCAAATTCTGGAGCTGAAAAATACAATAATTGAGCCAGCATTACCCTGATATTTGAGTCTGATAAAGATACTAAAAGAAAACTAAAAACCAATATCCTTGGCAAATATTGATCCTCAAGAAAATATTATTAGCAAAGTAAATTCAATAGTACATTCAAAGGATTCTATACCACAACAAAGTGGGATTTATTTCTGGAATGCAAGGATAGTTCAACTTGAGAATAAAAAAAAAAAAAAATCTACCAATGTAATATATACCAAGTGAACAGAATGAAAGGCAAAAGTCATATGTTCACACCAAATAATGCAGAAAAAACATTTAACAAGATTCAACACTCTTTTATTATAAAAAAAAACTCTTAATAAACTAGGACTAAAAGGAAACTAACTCAACATAATAAAGATGAAATATGAAAAAAATTCACAGCTAATATACAAAATAGTGAAAGACTGAAAGCTTTTCCTCTAAAAAGAAGATCAAGTCAAAGTTGTTTCCTCTGGCCTTTCTATTTTATTAAACGTAGTACTAGAAGTCTTAGCCAGAGTAATTAGGCAAGGAAAAGAAATAAAAGACATCTAAACTGGGAAGAAAGAAGTAGAATTATCCATTCACAGATAACATGATCTTACATGTAAAGATTTTTTTTAAAAAAGTCAGAACAAGTTCAGCAAAGTTGCAGAAGTCAAAAATCAACATATCAAAAATCAGTTGCATTTCTATACATCAAAAATGAACAACTTGAAGTAGAAATTAGGAACACAACTCCATTTACCACAGCATTGAAAAGAATAAATATTTAGGAAGAATCCTAACCAAAGAGGTGAAAGAACTGTACGCTGAAAACAACAAAACATAAAGTATTTTTTTAAAAATGCACAAAAATAGAAAGGTATCTTGTGTTCATGGGTTTGTAGACTTAACATCAAAGACCTTGACACTGCCCAAAGTAATCTACAGGTTCAATGCAATCTCTATCAAAATCCCAAAATATTGGGGATATATCTATTTTTTTCCCCAGAAATAGAAAAATCCATCCTAAAATCATTTGGTATCAAGATACTTCAAATAGCCAAAATAATTCTGGAAAGGAAGAACAAAGTAGGAGAATTCACATTTCCTCATTTCAGTACATATTAATTACAAAGCTAAAGAAGTCGAAACGGTGTGACACTGGTATAATGACAGATACAGAGACCAGTTAATTATAACAGAGCCAGAAATAAACCCTCATATATATGGTCAGGTAATCTTCAAAAAGGATGTAAAAACTACTCAATAGGGAAAGGACAGTCTCTTTAACAAATGGTGTTAAAAAAAAAAAACTAGGTTATATGCAAAAGAATAAAGGTGGGCTCTTACATCATATACAAAGATTAACTCGAAATGTATCAAAGACCTAAATGAGGGGTGCCTGGGTGGCTCAATTGTTAAGCATCTGCCTTTGGCACAGGTCATGGTCCCAGGATCCTGGGATAGAGCCCTGCATCAGACTCTCTGTTGGGTGGGAAGCCTGCTCTCCCTCTCCCACTCCCCCTGCTTGTGTTCCCTCTCTTGCTGTGTCTCTTTCTGTCAAATAAGTAAATAAAATATTTTAAAAACAATGACCTAAACATAAGAGTTAAAATTATAAAATTCTTCAAAGATAACACAGTGTAAAGATTCAGAATATTGGATCTCTCAATGATTTCTTGACTATGAAACCAAAGCACCAGCAAAAGAGCAAATATTAAACATGCATCAAAGGATACAATCAAGAGAGTGAAGAGACAACTAATGGAATGGGAAAAATATTTGCAAACCATATTCTTTGACAAGAAGTTAATATACAAATAACTCCAACAACAGCAAAAAAATAAGTGACCCAATCAAAACATGGACAAAGAACCTGTGTAGACATTTCTCCAAAGAAGATATACAAACGGCCAATAAGCATATGAAATGATGCTCAACATCACTAAACATTAGTAAAATGCAAACCACTACCACAATGAGGTATCACCTCACACCCACTGGGATGATCACTATTAAAAAGAAAATAAGAAATGTTGGCGAGGCTATAGAAAATGAGAACACTTGTGCTTTGCTGATAGGAATGTAAAATGGTGCAACCACTATGTAAACAGCCTGGTAGTCCCTCAAAAAATTAAAAATAGAGAACTACCGTATGATCCAGCAATCTTACTTTTTTTTTTTAAGATTTTATTTATTTAATTGACAGAGAGATAGAGAGCACAAGTAAGCAGAGTGGCAGGCAGAGGGAGAGAGAGAAGCAGGCTCTCTGCCGAGCAGGGAGCCCAATGTGGGGCTCAATCCCAGGACCCTGAGATCATGACCTGAGCCGAAGGTAGAGGCTTTAACCACTGAGCCACCCAGGTGCCCCAGCAATCTTACTTTTGGGCATGCAGTGTAAAGAACTGAAAGCAGGGTTTCCAAGAGACATCCATCTTCACAGCAGCACTGTTCATCATAGCCAAGAGGTGGGGGGCAACTCAAATGTCCATTAAAGATGAATGGAAGAAAGATGAATGGAAGAAAAATACAGTGGACTATCATTCACCTCTAAAAAGGAAGGAAATCTAGTCACGTGTTACAGCATGGCTGAAACTTAAGGACATGCTAAATGATATGAACCGGTCATGAAAAGACAAACACTGTATGATTCTATTTACATGAGGTTTCTACAGTACTTAAATTCATATAAACAGAAAGTGGAATGTGGTTACTGGTGGAGAGAGGAGGGGGAAATGGGAAGATGATGTTTAATGGGGAGAGAGTATCAATGTTGCAAGACAAAAATATTCTGAAGATTGGCTGCACAAAGGTGAACATACTTAACACTACTGAAAAGTGGTTAAGACAGTACATTTTATTTTATGTTTATTTTTATAATTAAAAATAAAGAGAAACATTATCAGAGGAAAAGAAGGTTACTTCATGGGAAAGAGTTTTTAACTCACTAAAAGGATAGAATAATTTTAAATTGTATGCATTTAATAACCACTTCAAAATACAAATTAACTTTAGACACCAACAAATCTATCACAATAATATCAGATTTCAATATACTCTTCCAGAGATTAATGATCAAGCAGACAAAATTCCTGAGACTTGAACAGCAGAACTGACATGGGGAGTCTATCCGAAATAAACAGCAGTGATATCAGCAAGATGGCCGAACGGAGAGGCCCCAGCTTGTCTCCCTACACTATGATTTGGCAGCCAACCACGGAAAAAGTGCTTTTGTATGAGCTTTGGGAACCAGGTAGGAGGCTTCAAAACCTAGGTGAACCCCAAGACTAAGAAGCGCTTCTTTGAAAAGACAGGCCAGGACTCTGGTGGCAAGCTCTCCAAAAGTAGCCCCAACTCTCTAGGGACTCAACTCCAGGCCTGCTTGGCTCTACTCCTGCAACCAGTCCCATGGACCAAGAAACTCAGGAAGAACCACACTATATACACCCCAGTAACAGGCCTGCCAGCCTTGGACTAGACTATAGATCCTAAAGCAGCTCTGTGTCCAAGCTCCTAGCCCTGCCCTTAGTCCTGCTCACCTAGGGACCCAGCAATCCCCATGCATGCCTCTAGCATTAGGCCTGCCAACAGCAGTGTCTGCTACAGACCCTTACTCGGCCCAGAGACTTGGTTTCAACCTCTCTCTGGCACAGTCTAAGAGGAAGCCCAGGGAACCAGGAGGAGACACACTTATCCAAGACTCCAGAGGCAGACCTGCTCACCTTAGTCCCAGCTGCGGACCCTAAAGGAGAACTGTGATCCAGTCCCAGTCTTGCTTGGATGTGGTCCTAAAGGGAGTCACATCTACCTGGGGAACCAGCAGGAACCACATCTATCTGCAGAAAATGTTAACCATAAGAAAATGACTGATAAATTATACCACGTTTAAATGAAGAGCTTTTTGGTTCATCAGGAAAAACTCATAAATAGAATGAGTTATCTGTAACAGATATAAGGAATTAGTATCTAGGAGATAGAAATGGGCAAAAGGATATCAGGACACACTCCTCAAAGGAAATACAAACAGCACACAAACATGAAAATCTCATTACTATACAGGAAATAAAAATTTTTAAAACAATTGAGATACCATTTCACATATACTAGGTTGGCAATTTTGTTTGTTTCAGAGGTAGAATTAGTAATTTACCAGTTGCATAAAAAAAAAAAAGTGCTCATTTCATCACATGCCCTCCTTAATGCCCATCACCCAGTTACCACATCCTCTCACTTACCTCCCCTCCAGCAACTCTGTTTCCTAGAGTTAAGAGTCTCTCATGGTTTTTCTCCCTCTGATTTTGTCTTTTTTTCCCCCTCCCTTCCCCTATGATCTGTTTTGCTTCCTAAATTCGACATGAGTGAAATCATGTAATTATCTCTCCTTGATTTACTTCACTTAGCATAATACCCTCTAGTTCTATCCATGTTGTTGCAAATGGTAAGATTTCATATTTTGATGGCTGAGTAATATTCCATTGTATATATATACTACATCTTCTTTATCCATTCATCTGTCAATGGACATCTGGGTTCTTTCCACAGTTTGGCTATTGTGGACATTGCTGTTATAAACAATGGGGTGCATGTGCCCCTTTGGTTTTGGGGAAATACCCAGTAGTGCAATTGGTGGGTCATAGGGTAGAGTTCCATTTTTTACTTTTTGAGAAACATCCATACTGTTTTCCAGAGTGGCTATACCAGCTTAAAAGGAGTGTAAACAATGCATTAGTATCCAGTAAAATTGAACACACCCAAACCAGCAATTCAGCCCAGGTATCTCTCTGGAGCCTGCATTCTCAGCCTTAGCACTGACACCTGAAGCTGAACAATTCTTCAGTGCATGGGAGGGGTGGAAGAGATGGGAGGCTATCCTGGGCATCGTAGAATGTTTAGCAGCATGGGTGGTCTCTACTGGTTAGATACAGTAGCTCCCCCCTTGCTAGGTATGACAATTCAAAGTGTCTCCCTGTCTCCTTCACACGCATTTTCCCCTCCTCATGCCCCCCACCCTACTAAATAACCACTGCTCTAGTGGAACTACCGTCCCTGTGCACAAGGAGACCAGGACAAGAATGCCCACTCCAACGCTGTTTATCTGTGATGGCCCAAACAGCCATCACTGGAACAGATGCAGTAGAATACGACAGAAAAAGTAAATGAAGAACTGTAGCCACACACACCCCTGAATAAATCCCCAAAAATACACTGAGCAAAACACACCAGAAAGCTTGCTACATGCTTCGTTTTATAAGGACCAAAAAGTCAAACAAAACTAATATATATTATGTAATATATATGTTAAATATATAGAATATAAACTAATAAAATATAAACTAATATAAACAAAACTAATATATATATTACAAATATACAATCTGCAAACACATACATACACATGGTAAAACTTTAAAGAAAAGCAAGGAAATGATTAAAAGGAGCTTGAGGATAGTGGTTACCTCTGGAAGAGAAAAGATACAATTTGCAGACACACAGAGGATTTCTAAGGTTCTATTTTTTTTTTAAGATTTTATTTATTTATTTGACAGAGAGAGGGAGAGCACAAGCGGGGGGAACAGCAAGCAGAGGGAGAAGTACTCTCCACAGTGCAAGGGGAGCCTGATGCAGGACTCGATCCCAGCACCCTGGGATCATGGCCTAAGCCAAAGGCAGAGCTTAACCAACTGAGCCACGCAGGCGCCCTATAAGGTTCTATTTCTTAAACTCAGTGGGATATTCAGTTGTTTCATTATTCCTGCTGATATATAATGCATGCAAAATATGCACAAAATGCATATTTTATATATATATACATATATGTATATATATATATTTGCACGCTCACACATGCACACACAAAGGCACTGAGATACTAGCACACACGTGAGCAAATACTACCAGGGTGACCTGCTCAGTGCCCCCAGGTGGGCAGCGGTCTGCAGTGACGAGGGAGTAGCAGGCAGAAAGTGTTCATCTGGGGTGTTCCAGAACAATGTATCTTGCGCAGCAGGTGGAAGAAAATTAGAGAACAGTCATCTCCCCATTCTACAGTCTCATGAAGAATCTCCTTACAGAATCCTTATTTCTCAAAGCCCAGCCTGCCCACATCGCAGCTTACGCACAGCGGCTCTCACCATCTCACCTCCTCTTCTCTCTGCTCTACTTGGCACTGCATGTAACTTCCCCTACAGCTTTTGAGGAAAACTCACTGCCCAACCAGACCACAAGATGCAGCATCCTGGAAACGAGTCCCCATGGGCCCTCGGTGAATCTGAGTCCACCTCTACGGGGCTTCCACCTCCCTTCCCTTCTGACCTTCCTGGGCACTTGGGCAGGCTGGCTGAAGAGTGGGAGAAAGACCTGGTCCTTCAAACCCTCTCCTCACCTCCCATTCACAAGTCAGCAGCCTGGTAAGAATGTAGAGGACAAAGCCACGAATTGGGAGCTCTGTGACTATAAGCAAGTCGCTGACCTTGTCTGTGCCCTCATTTCACCTCCACAAAGGGATCTTCCAGGTACCGATCCTAGTAGGGTTGTTATGAGGACAAGAGTCAGTGCATGTGAAGCTCTATAAGCATGTGGATGCTCTATAAGCATCTGCTATCATTTCAAATCCACAACCCCTCACCCACAATTCCCACAAGTCAAAAACGCAGGGAAAAGTGAACATTTCTTCAAAATTTGGCAACACTCTGACAGCAAAATCTAAAATGATGGGAGGCTCTTTGGAATGTCTATTTCTATTCCTAACTGCAGATATCCATACATTTTGCTGCAGAAATTCTGTGTTTGATTGGGGGTGCTTTAGTATGACTTTGATAAAATTCAAACATGTCTGGCAGGTTTGGGGTCAGAGAGTGTGATCTGTGCTACCACTTCAGCCACTCCTTCCTCAGCAATAGATCATCTCAATACCTTTTTCTCTGTTGTGCCCCAGGCAGTCCTCCGTCCTCTTCCATTCACCAGCAGTCAGTGACAGCCCTCACCCAGTCACCGTGACACAGGCCCATCCTCACACCCTTCTGAGAACCTCCCCAGGTCACAATTGCAAGAGTCCTGGAATTAGGTCAAGGCCACCACCCAGCCTGGTTCCCAGAGCTCCCCCACCTAGCCCCTGCCTCAGCTGGCCGGGCAACGTCCTTCTCCAAGTCAAGGGTTCCTCTCATATGGTTTTCACCTTGATTACTGCATGCTGACCTCACCATGTGCTCGCCGGCCAGGCAGCTGCAGAATTTGTTCACCTCCCTATCCCCAGAAGCCAACACAGCTCCTGGCATGCCCCCGGTGAGTACTTGCTGAGCTGAACAACTCACACCACAGAGCAAACAGCCATCATTCAGGCAACCCAACCCACCTCCTCCTCCATCAGGCCTTCATTTCCACTTCACCTTCTGACTCTGAGTCAGCTGTTTAGAACAGAACTAGGAACTACTGACATATGATTGACTCTAACCAAAATACATTTGTAAAGATTCTCTAAAACGTGCATAGGATATGGAAGAGTAGGAGAGAGTCTAGTCTGTCAGTGGAGTCAGTTAAGACAGCGGATTCAATCCGGATGGAAAGGGAAACTAAGCAAGAAGGGCAGCAGAAGCTACCTCTCCTTTTCAATGCTCCTCTGGCTATTCTCTCTAGGCTCTCCATCCCCTCCTGTGTGGCTCCTTCTTGCCCTGCCTGACAGCACCAACAGAGAAACGGAACAAGGGTACACAGTGCCCCTGTATACTATGCAAATTCCCAACAATAATGTTTAGATGGGGGCTGCTGAGCAACGATACTGCGTACCCCCACACGTCCTCATTCATTTGGCAAAAATCAAAAGTGTCTACCAGGTCCTAAGCATGTCTGTATAAAATTGCTAGTTTAAGGGACACCTGGGTGGCTCAGTTGGTTAAGCGGCTGCCTTCGGCTCAGGTCATGATCCCAGCGTCCTGGGATCGAGTCCTTGCTCGGCAGGGAGCCTGCTTCTCCCTCTGCCTCTGCCTGCCACTCTGTCTGCCTGTGCTCGCTCTCTCTCTCTCAAATAAATAAATTTTAAAAAATTTAAAAAAAAATTGCTAGTTTAACAGAGCTACCAAGGAGAGAAGATGGTAGAGATTAGGATCTGCAAAACAGGACCTAGTTAGGGAGGTCACAGAAAACTTCCCTAAGGAAGGGATGACTAGATGGAGATCTGCAAGGAAAAGTAAGAATTCCCTAAGCACACAGGGAAAAGAATCCCCGTAGGGAGCACAGCAAGCAAGGAGAGAAGCAAAGCCAGTCAGAGCAGAGCAGGGAACCTGAGGAAGAGGGTATAAGAAGAGACTGGACCAGCCATTCTGAAATGAGGACTTGAGGTCACCATCAAGAAGTCTTACCTTTGTCCTACAGCACGGGGAAATTTTATTTACTTGTGCATCTTTAATTTTGTTTTTATTTTAATCCTAGTTAGTTAACAGTGTTATACTAGTTTCACATACACAATACAGTGATTCAATAATTCCACATACATCATCTGATACTCATCACAAGTGCTCTCCTCAATCCCCATCCCCTACTTAACCCATGCACCTACCCCCATCCCTTCTGATAACCATCAGTTTGTTCTTTATAGTTAATGGTCTTATCTTAATTTATCTTTCCTTTTTTTTTTTAAGTAAAGGGAAATTTTAAAAGATTATAGGCAGAGTATGGCACAATCACATGTACATTTTAATAAGTTTAGTCTGACTCTGGTGTGGACAACTGAGTGAGGGCACCAAAGCAAGCACAGGGAGACATAAGGCAGGATGGTAGTTCCCAAGGAGAAAAGTGGGCCAGCCCAGGGAGGGTTCAAAAAGGAAACCAAGTCTGGATTGACTGGGGTAGGGAAAGAGCTCATCAGGGAGGCCTTCCCCAGGAGTGGCTGAGTGGCTAGGGTAGGGTGGCATCATTCACAGAATCTGAGGGCACTAGAAGAGGACCAGATGTGCGTGAGTTCAAGCTGAGATATGCTCATATCGAGGCAGAAATGCTTTTGAGATAGCCTGTAAAGCCGTCGCGTAGGCCACAGCTATCTGAGTCTGGAACAGAGAAACGGCCTGGGCTGGAATCATAAACAGGTGAGTTTTGTGGTCCACTCAAAACGACAAGAATCCTCGAAGCCACAAGAGATCAACCAGGGAAATTGTCCAGATGGTAAGAGAAGATGGCCAAGGACAGGATCTTCAGGGATGCCTGGGTGGCTCAGTGGGTTAAGCCTCTGCCTTCGGCTCAGGTCATGATCTCAGGGTTCTGGGATCGAGCCCCGCATCGGGCTCTCTGCACAGTGGGGAGCCTGCTTCCTCCTCTCTCTCTGCCTGCCTCTCTGCCTACTTGTGATCTCTCTGTGTCGAATGAATAAATAAAATCTTTAAAAAAAAAAAAAAAAAGGACAGGATCTTCAGAGATATCAGGACAGAAGCAGGTAGGCCTGAGAAGTAGGAGGAGAACCAGGATGGGTTGTGAGGCTAGGACTAGATGGGTCAGGGCACAGAGGGTGACCACCAGTGCCAAAACTGCCCAGAGGTCCTGCTGAACATTCTCTTTTGGGCCTGGTACGAAGGAATTTGAAAAGACCCTTTGATTTGAGACTTGTTGCTTCCAAGGCCACTCTGAAGGGTGTCGGGGGGTTAGGAGGACCTCCCCTGTTTAAAATGTAAGTTTTTCCAGGGAGACAAGACAATGCAACTAAATTCATTTAATGCATTTAAATGCAACTAAATCTTAACTTGGATCCTGTACCACAAAAAAGGAACAGAAAGGAGAGAGGAGCAGATCCATCTGAATAAAACCTGTCGACGTGCCTGAGTGTCCTCGTTTTCCTGGTCTGTAAAATTAGACGTTAACATCTGTGGAGTCTAAGGGAATACAACTGAGAATACTTTCATACTCGTTTCTCAACTTTTTTTTAATTGTGAAATTATTTCAAACAGAATTTTAAAAAAATAAAAATAAGACATTTTATAAATGTAAACGCCTCCAAGTTGCGCCACGTGTCAGCGGGCTCCGGAGAAGCCTTTGGGCGACACCGCGCCCCCAGCTCTGCCCACCGCACCGGCCGACGGAAGAAGAGAAGAGGGAAACAAAGGACAGTCCGCTCGCAGAGGCGGGCAGAGGCGGCTGGAGCGCCAGCGATGCCCGCATCCGGCGGGTCGCGCAGCCATCCCTTCCCTGGGCGGGGTTGGGGGTGCGGCCCGAGATCAGCCCCAGCAGGCCCCACCGCAGCCCCGACGTGGCTCGCAGGTCCCGGCCACCGCTGCCCGGTGCATCCTGCGTCAGAGGACCCCGGCTGCCCGCAGGGTCTCGGGTCGCCCCGGCTGAGTCCGCCCCGCAGCGGGAGCGCCTCGGTTCGGCCCTGGCAGCTCGGGGACCCGGACGCCCATTGTCCCTGGACTAGTCCCTCCCGCCCGTCCCCCGCGCGCGCGGCCGCGAAGGCCAGTGCCTAGGGCACCGTTGAGAAAATGCAACGCCAGGCCCTCCCGCTCACACACCCAAGCCGGGCAGGTCAGCGACTCGGGCGGACCGACGCCTACCTGCGCGCGGGGCAGCCGAGGCCTCCCACGGCGGGGTAACCAACCCGGAGCGCCCCGCCGGGGCAGCCCGGGGGCGTCGCGGCTGCGCAACGTCCGGCACTAGAGCGCTCGCGGCGCCTAGGCTCGCTTTCTCGGCCACGCCCCCGCACCGAGCAACCACCGAGAGGCCGGGGCCTCCGCGGAGCCTAGAGGGAACTGCAAGATTCCTCCACGGGCTGGGAAGTACTGGCTCCGCCCGCCCCGCTCCTCCCAGAGCGGCTTAGACGCTGCGGTCGCGGCTGCTTGCAGGGCGTGAAGCCGTCTTTCTATCTGGGAGGGGGGGTTCTGCAGACGGAAAGCCGTCGGGGGACGGGGAGGTCTCCGGGAAAAGTCAGTCTTCCCCTTAGCGTGAGAAGGTCTTTCGAGGTCGCCGGGCCATTTCGCCGGACCACGTTAGCGGCTATCGGGACGCACCCGGTCGTTCAGGGCACAGCGCGTCGGTGGCCGTGAAGGCCGCCCGGGCGCCCGTGCCTGAGTCGCCTTTGCAGGGTCTAAAGCTCTCGGAGCGTCCCGATGCAGGACCGAGGGCACTGGCCCCGCAGGATTCCCGCAGAGCCGATGGTGCTGGCCGGGGCGGGCCGCTGGCCTTGACCTGCACCTGTCGGCTCGGCATGGCTTCTGCCCACTGCGGCGCCGGAGACCCAGCGGAAGCCCCTTCACGAATGCTTGCGCTCCCGTCTCTTCACGCTTGCCCGGTTGTGCTGTCCAAAGATCCCAGGTTTTCTCCTGGTTGCGAGTAAAACCCTGCCTTTCCTATTCTTCGGCTTCATGGTGTCCTTTGGGTCCACACCCGCCCCAAGGCGAGCCGTTTCGGGTAACGGCCTGTGCGGGCCGCAGACCAGCGGCGGCTTCACCTGGGAACTCGATAGAAAAGCAAATCCTGCAGCTCTGTGGAGGGAGACGCAGAGGGGGGCCCCCCCGCAATCCGTGCCCTAAGGCCCTGGGGTGATCCGGGCGCAGACCAGGTTTCCAAGACGACTGCTCTGTGGCGGGGTCTCAACCTCCGCAGTCGGGACGTGTTGGCCCGGAGAACTCTTTGTTGTGGGGGCCTGTCCTGTGCATGAGGCGTAAAATCACCGGATAAAGTACGTGGTGACTCGTTACGTTTGATTTTCAGGTTAACAACAGTGTTAATTTACAATTCATCGTTTTTAAAGATTGTATTTATTTATTTGACAGAGAGAGACATCAAGAGAGGGAACACAGGCAGGGGGAGTGGGTGAGGGAGAAGCAGGCTTCTCCCAGAGCAGGGACCCCAATGCGGGGCTCCATCCCAGGACCCTGGAATCATGACCTGAGCTGAAGGCACATGCTTAATGAATGAGACACCCCAGTTCTGTATTTTATTTGGACACACTACCCCATGTGTATTTTTATTTGCTAAATCTGACGATTTTGATGGTAGGATTTTTGAACACCCCTCGTCTCTGCCCACTCAATGTCAGCAGCACTACCCCCTTATCCCTCCAGTTGTGACAACTAAATATGTCTCCAGTATCCGTAGTGTTAAATAACAAAGTCAACTGAGTTCATTTGAAAGATGTACTTGGCTTTATTAAATAATTCACAAATCAGGCAGCATCCCATCTAGCAAAGAGAAGAATGCTATGAGAAATTATACAAAATGGAAGGTCGTTATAGAAGGAAGGTGGGGCAAGAAAGCTTTTAGCAAAAGAAAAGGATTGTTCTGGGAAAGACTTCTTTTCCTTGTGAGGGGGGGAGGCAAGGAATCTATGTGCAGTTGACCTCATCTGCCTTTGAGGGATGGAGAGAGGGCCCATGGAGAAGACTCCATGACTGATCCAAAAAATTCCCAACTTACTGGTAAAGACTACATTTCTGGGGGAGGTTGAAACTGCAAGGTTTTTTTTTTTTTTTTAAATATTTTTTGTTTGCAATTTCTTTTTTTCCTTTTTTTTTTTAAGGTTTTATTTTTTTAAGTAATCTCCACACCCAATGTGGGGCTCGAACCCACAACCCTAAGATCAAGAACCGTATGCTCTACTGGCTGAGTTAGCCAGGTGCCTCTAAACTGCAATTAGATTAGTATTAATCCCCAATTTAGGGACTCAATCTAAGTGACACCATTTGGGGCCTGTAGCTTTCTTTCTAACATTGGGGAAGCAAAATCCCCCCCCCCTCACCCCACCCACCCTTACCTTCACACCTTGAGAATCACTACTTTATAAGATACATGGGGCAGTGTACTTCACAGAAAAGGATGACTTGGCCTCAAAGAATTTGTCTAAACACAAATATTCTTGGGAATGAACTATGTTAAACATCCAAGAAAGCCAGGTAGCAGAGGTTTTGCATTTGCTTCTCTCCTTAAGCTGTTTATTGTTTGTTTTTGTCATTGTTGTTAAAAAGAAAATCATAGGCTCAAAATGGTCTCATCTAGGTTGAGGCCTCAAATCAGTAAAGCAATGCTCAATGCCTATCCTAATTGCAGTTTCAGCCACACAGAATATAACCTTCAACCAGTCGACAATGGGGATTTCCTGGTCAGCACTAGGAAATGTACTGACAGATCCCTTCAGTTCTCCTTCGAAGGACACATTTGCTTGAAACAATGGGTTCTTAGCTAATAGTTCCCTTTTTTCCCCCACTCCCTCTCTATCTTTGAAAACATTTCCTTTTCTGTAGCCCTTGGAGCTCCCCTCTACTTGCTAGATGGGATGCTGCCTGATTCATCAATCAATCAATAAAACCAATAGATTTTTAAAATTTACTCTGTTGAGTTTCTGTTACTTAACAGACTTGGTAGCAGCAGTGGGATTCGAAGTAAGTTTCTGGCAGCTTTCAGGGACAAGAAGAAAAATGGGCGTACTCTCTATCACCCCTTTGACGTCACTGTCTTTCTCACATTTCCAAGGACTATAGGTAAGTGCTTCTGAGTTCTGAGTTCCACTCCTTTTGAGTTTGAGCTCCCAATCTAATTGGCACTCTTTTAAAGGGCACATCAACTTGAGCTGGCAGGCAGTTATCCCCAGAGTCAGCTGAGGTTGTGTATTTGCCTGGAGCACAACTGAACTGGCAGAGGGTCAGCCCAGAGCCAAATACCTGGCCTTTCAGACCACGATTCCCGGGATGGACAACCTCAGCAGATCCCATGGGAATTGACGATGGCGTGCACACAAGGCCTTCTTGTGCCCAGGATGCACTAACATCTCTTCGATACTGCCAATACATTAAGGTACACATGTTTGTTTGTCTTGTTTTATGTAGATAAGGGCTATTGCTAGTGGGGATCTCAGAAGCCAAAAAGCTGCAAATATTGGTGGGCATGGGTTGAGCACTTAAAGGCTATCATAGCAATTTCCACCTCAAGAAGAGTCCTGTGATAGGATAGGTGGGTCATGGAAAGGGTTAGATTGATAGTAGGTTGCCCACCAATGTCAAGAAAACTTCCGTGCAACAAGGCACCCTCTAAAACATGCACAAACATTAACCCTGTAGCCCATCCCCGTTAGGTATTAGTTCAGGTCTGAGAAACCCAAAGACTTAGCTAATGGGATTCTTAAATTCTAGAGTCAAACATCCCACTTTCTGGCACATCTGGTTATTTTATGTCTAAGAACAATAGTCCTGAAAGTTGCAGATATCTAGCAAAAACAAAATCTTACTAAGCTTATTTTGTGTCCTGAGCAATTTGGGTTGATAACCATCAGGTTGGGAGCCCCCAAATAAGGCAGGACATAAAAGTGAGTTTCCAAAATGAACAAGCCTTTTAGAATCTCTAACGGAAAGAAAGTTTTATTTGATCCCAGGTTAAGACAGCTGCCCAGGAAACATGATCTTCACAAAGAAGGGAGTGCTCTGGAGAATGAACAGTTTTTATAGGGTTATATGTTTTTTACATTTTGTAAAAGCTCAAAAGATTCAAGATTGACATATAAGCAGAAATAACAAGTTGTAACATCGAAGAATGCAGTAGCAAGAAGCATTGTCCTAAGGACAAGGTAGTTTTCCTACTCATTTACCCAGCAGATATACAATGCATGCTTGGAGAACTTGAGTACAGTTTCAAACCCTGCCCCCCACCCCAAGATATGTAAGCTTTAACCAGTCACTATGGGGATTTCTTGGTTGGCATTAGGAAATTTAATGATAGACACCCTCTTTCCCCTTAGGAGGGCAACCTTGCCTAAAACAATGAATTCTTTGACAATAATTTTCTTCTTTCTACTCTACCTTTAAAAAACTTTTTCTGCAGCCTCTTGGAGCTCACGTCTATTTGCTAGATGGGATGCTTCCTGATTCATGAATAAATGAATAAGCCAAATAGATCTTTAAAATGTACTTGGTTGAGGGACACATGGGTGGCTCAGTCGGGTTAAGCCTCTGCCTTCAGCTCAGGTCATGATCCTAGGCTCCTGGGATCAAGCCCTGCATCAGTCTCTCTGCTCAGCAGGGAGCCTGCTTCCCCCTCCCTCTCCCCCTCTACTGCCTCTCTGCCTACTTGTGATCTCTGTCAAATAAATAAATAAAATCTTTAAAAAAAATAAAATTTACTTGGTTGAACTTGTGTTATTTGACCCTGTAAAGTATGTTCCAAAATACCCGGGTCAAAAAAATAAGTTCTGCCAATTTGTGAGATTCTGCAGCCAGTGGTGCACTCAACTTTGTCATTGTTCATTCTACACGTATGCAGGAGGCCCTAGACACTGGAAACAGCAGAGAGAAGAAAGGGCTTATTCTTGGGGTGACTCAGTTAGTTAAACCACTGCCTTTGGCTCAGGTCATGATCCCAGGTGGGGTCGAGTCCCACATCAGGCTCCTTGCTCAGCAGGGAACCTGCTTCTCTCTCTGCCTCTGCCTGCCTCTCTGCCTGCTTGTGCTCTCTCTCTCTTTCTGACAAATACATAAATAAATAAAATCTTTTTTTTTTAAAGTGCTTGTTCTCAGGGAACTCCTTCTAATAGGGGAGGCACTCAAGAATCAAGTAACATGTAATATGTCAAAATGGGATAGACACTGTGAAAAATAAAGCCAGTTAAGGGGATAAAGGATGAACCCTAGAAGGGTGGGGTTCACTATTTTAAGTAAGGTAGTGGCAGTGTTTGTTAGATTGCTTTGTTCCCCAGAAATTGTGTCTCATTTGTTTCTTTGTTCAACAAGTGTCTAAGGAATACCCACTCTGTGACAGTCACTGCTCTACCCTAAGCACTGTTGTTAGAACAGCGAGAGAAAAAAGAGACCAAAAAAAGCCTCTTGTCTTCAAGGTGCTTACACTGTTGTAAGAAAAACAATAAACAAGCAAGTGAAATGTACATTAGAGAGTGCTATGAAAAAAAGTGATGTGGAGAAGGGGGACAGTAAATCCAGTTTTACTCTGTTTTTTTAAGATTTAATTTATTTATTTGAGAGAGAGAGCACAAGCAGTGGGTGGAGGGACAGAGGGAGAGGGAGAAGCAGACTCCCTGCTGAGCAGGGAGCCCGACCCAGGACTCAGTCCCAGGACTGGGGATCATGAGCTGAGCCAAAGGCAGAGAGCTAACCAAAATGAGCCCCCAGGGGATGGGAGACAAGATGGAGGGGAACTAGGAGGATGCTCTGGTTCAACCTGTCCCCTAAAGTGAGCTGATTACCTACCAAGGAACTCCTATCACTCATGAAATCAGCCTGAGATCAAAATTCTACTCGTCAGGATCTCTACGGGGGCAGAAGACGCCAGTGGGCAGGTAAAGCGGAGTGGGAACGCCAGACTGGTATCGGAAGATAAACAAAAGGGGGAGGGAGCCACCAGAGGAGACGCATTGGGAAGTAATACCCCAATACGAGAGTCCCCTAAGACTGGGGACCAGCATTAACTTGAAGACCGATAAAAAGCACTCAAAAAGAGAAAAGATCATAGGGTGAAATTGTGGGAATTGGAACTGTTAGGGACAGGGGATTAAGT
>PISX010020656.1:0-35301 GCA_004024625.1 Mellivora capensis | reverse complement strand
GGGAGTTGAGGGAAATTGGGGGGGAGATGAACCATGAGAGACTATGGACTCTGAAAAACAACCTGAGGGTTTTGAAGGGGCGGGGGGTGGGAGGTTGGGGGAGCCAGGTGGTGGGTATTGTGGAGGGCACGTATTGCATGGAGCACTGGGTGTGGTGTAAAACTATGAACTCTGTTACGCTGAAAAGAAATAAAAAAAATAAAATATAAAAAAAAATCATATTTTTTTTCTAAAATGACTGTAACATAGGAGTTAAACACATCTTACCACATTAGTTATAAAATAGAAATTAAAGATAACTTGTAAGGGATGCTTACAATTATCACAAAGCAAAATACAAAAAGACAAAATGTTTCTAACTGGTTTACCTGGAATGAGTCACTCCTGTTTTCTGCACATTTAAAAGTTTGCTAATAGATGCACAGAATCACACTGGTATATGCACAAAGTGCCCATTTTTATCTTGAATTTTCATATGATAATTTTCAAGACAAATTAAATAGTAAAGTTAAAGTGAACCTTAGAGGTTTCTTAACTGACATTCTGAAAAACAATGTATTAACCACTAAAAAATGTGTTAGCCACTAAAGGAAAATGTAATTAACTATTATAGATGATTAATTAAAAATAGTGAGACAATTATGGGGGGTTGGGAGGGAAAAAATGAAAAAGATATGACTGGGGAGAGAAATAAATCGTAAGAGACTCTTAATTTCAGGAAACAAACTGAGGGTTGCTGAGGGGTGGGGAAGTAGGGATAGGGTGGCTGGGTTATGGACATTGGGGAGGGTATGTGTTATGGTGAGTGCTGTGAATTGTGTAAGACTGATGATTCACAGACCTGTACCCTTGAAGCAAATAAAATATTATATGTTAATTTAAAAAAATGAGACAATTATGGTGCAAAGCTTTCTATATGTCCTTTCTTTGAACCCACTACAGTAATACTGAAACCAAAATAATAACAAAGAAAGAAACTGTCTCAGCTCATGTCTCTATCTCCAGTGCTTATAATAATGTCATGATAATGTACATAACACTTCAGTTGGTGTTTGCTGAACTGATCTGAATTTTACAAGGACTAATGCAACCAAGATAACCTAGCCATCAAGCATTAGAGCTGGAATTCTAACTCCATTTTTTTTTTTTTTGAGAGAGAGAGAGAACAAAAGAGAAAGCACAAGCAGGGGTGGGGGTGGAGAGGAGCATAAGAAGATGGAGAAGCAGACTACCTGCTGAGTTGGGACCCTGAAGCAGGGTTCTATCCCAGGACACTGAGATGATGACCTGAGCTGAAGGCAGATTTGTAACTTACTGAGCCACCCAGGTGGCTGACTGAGTTCAAGATATCTCCAATGTGAACTTATTTATTGGTCTAACAAAAAGGAAAGGCGATTAAAGTGACTTTTTTAGCAAGAAGCTGCCAACACTGTGAGCATACAGTGTGATCAATGTTTTAGTGATCTGATCCCTAATGGTAGAAATATCAGATGCCAATAATGTTTCCATTTTCTTGGAGGGTCACAGCCATCTCAAAATTCCAGAGAAAGTAGAAACTTATCTAAATGGCCAATTGCTTGAAACTTTCTTTCCTGACAGAAACCCTTGGTGATTACATAACTCTAACTCTACAAAAAACATAAAAGACAAAATAGCTTTTCTCTTCTTTTTACCAAAGATGATCCTTTTTAAAAAGATAAACTTCACAATTCATTATAAAATAAGAAAATGAAAATCAAAACTGGAAAGCTCATTTCATTCTATCATTCATGGAAATATCATTCTACCAATACAAATACAAAAATTTGCCACTGGAATTTTTAGAGTATTAGTCAAAATTCTCAAAGACAAATAGAAAAAATGCCCATGATGGTACAGTGAATTGGTAACAAAAATAATCTACGTTCTAAGTTAATATATATTTTCAAATTTAGTATTAATTCCTTGTAAACTACAATCCAATACACATTATTGAACTTTATTCCTTTTGGAATGCTAAACAATGATATAGTGAAAATAGCAACACCTCTGTTAGAAGGAATTAGAGAGGCTAAGTTTGAAATACACCAATACTATCACTCTAGACAAACTGCTTGCCTCTCTGAGCTCCAATTTCTTTATCCATAAAATAAGGGTAAATTTTATACAAAAAGCATTTATTACAAGATTGAGACATAGCAAATGCACTCAGATGTGTGTTAATGCCTAAATAAAATATCTGAGCTTCTGTAAATTCCTGGAAACATGCAGACTTGTATTTACAAATGCCTACAGTAACGTTTCTCAAGATGTGGTCTGTAGACTCTTAATGAGTCTCTAAGATAAGGGAATTCATGAAATTAAACTATCTTCATAATAATACTAAGGCATGGTTTTCCTTTTCTACTCTTTTTCTCTCATACATGTACAAAAGAGACTTCCAAAGGTTACATGATATGTGGCATTATCACTATGGAAATTAATGGAATGTTTATTTGTATATTATTATATTTTAAATATTTATCAGATTAACTAATATGATAAACATATGTATATATGTTTTTATATATCTATATAGATATATACAGATAGATAGATAGAGAGATTACCCAGACATACAACACATCATGTATTCCTCAATAATTTATAAGTGTCCTGAGATCAAAATTTGAGAAATGCTGGCCTGGAGATACTAAGTGCCACAGTATTTTTTTAAATTTATTTTTATTTCTTTTCAGCGTAACAGTATTCATTGTTTTTGCCCCACATCCAGTGCTCCATGCAATACGTGCCCTCCCTAAAACCCACCACCAGGCTCCCCTACCCTCCCACCCCCCCGCCCCTTCAAAACCCTCAGGTTGTTTTTCAGAGTCCATAGTCTCTCATGGTTCACCTCCCCTTCCAATTTCCCTCAACTCCCTTCTCCTCTCCATCTCCCCATGTCCTCCATGTTATTTGTTATGCTCCACAAATAAGTGAGGTTTTTTTTTTAAAGATTTTATTTATTTGACAGAGACACAGCAAGAGAGGTAACACAAGCAGAGGAAGGGGGAGAGGAGAAGCAGGCTTCCCACTGAGCAGGGAGCCCAATGTGGGGCTCGATCCCAGGACCCTGGGATCATGACCTGAGTCATGTCTGTCTGAAGGCAGACACTTAATGACTGAGCCACCCAGGCACCTCTGAGTTCCACAGTATTTTAGACCATAATTATCTCAGAAAAAGAAAATGCCAGAAGATTTTAATATCCCTACCCTCAAAGTTTGAAAACAAACATTTCAAGGGGTGCCTTGGTGGATCAGTCAGTTAAGTACCTGACTCTTGGTTTCAGCTCAGGTCATGATCTCAGAGTCCTAAGATCCAGCCACCACAGGCTCCATGTTCAGCACAGAATCTGCTTGAGATTCTCTCCTTCTGGCTTCCCCTCCTGCTCTGGCCCTCTCCCTGCTCATGCTGTCGCTCTCTCTCAAATAAATAAATAACTAAAATCTTAAAAAAAAAAAAAAGAAAAAGAAAAAGAAAGCACACATTTTGAAAAGACAAAGCCTGGCTATTTAAAAAGTTTCCTAGAAAGCATTATTATGTTGAACTAGCACAGCCTAAACCTGGACCTCAGTCTTACTTTTATAGAAAGTGACTGTTTTCAGTAGATCCAGAGCTTAACAGTGTTTATCAGACAAATGTACCTATGCAGAAATGTTGATAAAACAAAATAAATCAAAATGTCAATTTTTATGTAAACTATGATGGCCACCCTTGTCAATGAACTATGCCATTTATCTGAGGAGTTCCTTTCTCTACTTTCAGAACCTGAAGGATGATCTTAGCCATTCCACTCATTCAAAATTCATAGGGTTAAGAGCAAAGGAGCTGAGATATATTATGTTATATTTCACTTAACACATGGTAAAACTTTTGGAAATATCATTGACCCAGGGAAAGATATATGACATGACCTAATAATGGTCATGTTATCTAAATTAAACTTATCTCTCCCCATATAAAAGTTGACACTGCATAATACAAACAAGCCAACAACAACAAAAAAAGCACCCCACATTTTATTGAAATAATACCAAATAATTTACAGCATCTATGGAAATCCTGGGGAAAAAATACTGGCATAAATATAAAATCCAAAAGGGAAGTTATGTTGCCAAAAGTACAGTCCAAGTATTATGAGCTCAAACCGTAGGGTTAAGATACTATTGTCACAGAAGAATGGATTCGGCCTCTGATAATGTTATCTTTCTTCTCCCACCTGACTAATTCCTCAGATATCCCTGCTCTTTTGTGTCCTTCACTCCAAATAAAAAATTCCAAGTGGGGGGTGCCTGGGTGGCTCAGTGGGTTAAGCCTCTGCCTTCAGTTCAGGTCATGATCTCAGCGTCCTGGGATCCAGCCCCACATAGGGCTCTCTGCTCAGCGGGGAGCCTGCTTCCCCCTCTCTCTCTGCTTCTCTGCCTATTTGTGATGTCTCTCTGTCAAATAAATAAATAAAATCTTTTAAAAAAAGAATTCCAAGTGGAAGTGTCAGACTAATCAAGTTTAATTTATATATCCTTGCCCCCCTTTGGGTATTTGGCTCTATTGATTTAATCTGTTCTCAATCAGCATAATGCAACCCTTCCTCAAACAAGAGATAATGGAATCCTCCACATTCCCAAAGACCTCACCCAAAATCTCCTTAGTCAACTACACCAACCAGTTCCAAACCAAGATCTCCGGGTAAAATAAATAGTTCAGGCACCCTTTTGCTTCTATATCCCATAACATATAGAGACACATACACACACACACACACACATTTAACCACCACCAAAGTCCTCTATTTAAAAAAGAAGCAAAAGAATAAGAAACGACACAAAATCAGTTAAAATAAATACATGTATGATTCCCCGAAGAAAAAAAGGTAAACAGAGGCTGCAGTATTCATTCTACAACTAGCAACATGGTTAAAATTCATATTTTAAATTTCTTTTTTTTTTACCCAACTCTGTGAATGGTCTTTTTTTGAAATATAAAAAGCTGTTCATATTTAATGTATACAGGTTGCTGACTTTGGAGGTAAGTATACGTCCATGAAACCATAACCACAATCTATGCCATAAACACACCTATCACCTCCAAAAGTTTTTCTTTGTTAGCATTCCAAGTTTCCTTTCCCTTCAACCAACATCAGCTTTAAAGTTTTTGACCAAATAGTATGCTTTAATTTCCTATTGTTGATATAACTATATTGCTTAAAACAACATATGTGAATATTATTTTATAGTTTTGAAACACGTCTTACAGTAATAAAATCAAGGTATTGGCAGGGCTGCATTTCTTCTGTAAGCTCTAGGGAAAAACCTATTTCTGGTTTCCTGTCTTCTAGAGGACTCTTGATTCTATGGCTTATGTTCCCTTTCTCCAACATTGAAGCCAGGTGTATAAAATCTTCAAATCTCTCTTACTCTCCTATCTCCCTCTTAAATCAAAAACATTTGATTATCTTGGGACCACATAGGCATTCCTTACCTTAACAGCATCTGCAATGTACTTTCTGGAGGTAACATAATTATGTTACAATTACAGAAGTCTTGAGAATTAGGATGTGACACCTTTTGGGGACCATTATTCTACCTACCATATGATTAAACCAAATCTTCATTCCTCTGTACAGACCTAAGAATCTTTTGTCCCTGTATTTTAAAATAGTTGTAATGGTTTCTGTTTTTGGTAGTACTGGTTTTGGTAGTACTAGAAGAAAACCATGGAATGATTTTCTTAGTTCCATCTATACTCCTCCCTTGGCCCACTATAAAGCCCAGTCACACAGTTTGATATATAGAGGTAACATCTCCAATTTATTAGAAACTTTTTCTGTATCCTTTGGTAGAATTATTTCTCCTGTTAAATTAAATCAATAGACTCCAGAAAGTACGGGTTAGAAACTTATGTATAAGTGATTGGATATGATGGTAAAAGAAGTCATCCAAGACTTCTAACCTCATGGTTCCCAGACCTGAGTACTTTGGCTAAGGAAGAAATAAACCATATATGAAGAGATGAATAAGAGCATATACCTTAATACTGATACTACCCTAATCACCTTATTCTTGCAAACTGCTGTAAGGCATATATAAGTTATAGGATAAGCAAGGTTTTGCAGTGGGTATATCCATGTTGTTGATTCTATGCATATATCTGTCTCTGCCAAAATAGCTTTTTCTTTTCAAATCAAGACACTGATCAAGCCAAGGGATGGCAAATAAAACAGCCTGTCACAGGGCTGTTCTTCTCCACTGACTATACCTTTGCTTTTTCATCCTTAATAAGAGAATCCAAATTTTATCTAAAAGCTAAAAGACTTTCTTTGTCCCTCATCCAGGTGAAAGCACATGGCTAAGTTCTGATCAGGGATACAAAAATAAAAGTACTATGAAAGATTTCCAAAACATGGCTTAGCTGATATTTGGGTCCTTTTGTACTGCAGCTTTCCCTCACTCCTGTCCCTTGGCATGCAAAAAATGATGCCTAGAGCTCTAGTAACAATGCTTTGCCATGAGCTGAACATTAAAGTGGAAGGAACATTAATAAGACAGTGACACAGAAAAATAAAAGGGAAATAGATTATTCATGAAAATGAAGTTCCCATAACAGTCATGGACTACATAGTTCAAGGTGTCTTCATTAGAGAAATACAATTCCAATTTTTTTATATTACTGGTCTTTTATTTTTTCCTTTTATATGTAGCAATGTCTGTTTTAACCTACTCAGGGATCACTGACATTTATACAAATAGATGTTCTTATCATCTAACAAGAACCACCTTCAGAGTGGGACATCTAATGAATATGTATAAAAAACACTTATTTTACAACTTTTGTGAGATCCAGCCATTTACTTCTTTTTGAAACATCTTTATCACTAATTCTTCAACCTTCTTCCTCCCAAATCTCTGATCATCAGGCCAAAAAACTGACTGCCCTTGAATCCCTGAAGATTCTTATTTCAAGCCATCTCATCTTCCAAGCAGAGGCAATGCTATTTCCTGATTAAAGATTTTTTCACAATAAAAGAACTTCCCTGTATATGTTTAGGATACTTCTGAATGAGGATCTAATGGCATAGCAGTGAACTTTTGGCTGTTACAATCAATAAAGTCATTTGTAAATCAGGCTCATATTTTCCAACTCATTCAATTATTTATAAGTCATCCACATGAATCCTTAAGTGTGAGTTGAGGACAGAGAAGAAGTGAAATCAAAGTGATGGGGATAGTAAGATTTTTATCCGCAAATAATTTAAGCTTTCAGAACATCCTTGGGTCTAGTGTCATAAAAAGTATATTAACTCGACAAAAAGAATGCTGCAGGGCACCACTGCCTGAAGGCTAAATGGACAGATACCACCTAGCTGGTAATGGACAGCTTGATAGGAGGGATGTTCACTTGTCCCATGGTCAGATGTTCAAACTTCATGAGGGCTTAGCAACAGATAAAAAGACTTTTTTTTTTAAAGATTTTATTCATTTATTTGAGAAAGAGAGAGAGAGAAAGCAAACACAAGCAGAGGGCACAGCAGAGGAAGAGGGAGAAGCAGGCTCTCATGAGCAGAGAGCCTACTGTGAGACTCCCTCCCAGGACCCTGGGATCATGACCTGAGACTAAGACAGATGCTTAATCAACTGAGTCACATTGGTGCTCCTAAATGGCCTTTCTTAAAAGGAGAATCACTACTTACTAAAGAGGGGATGACTTTAATGGAAGGAAGGAAGGAAAGAAGGGAGGGAGAGAGGGATGAAGGGGGTAGAGTGGGTAAGAGCAAGGGAGAGAAGAGAGAGGAAGGAAGGAAGGGAGGGAGGGAGGGAGGGAGGGAGAAAGGGAGGGAAAGACAGAGAATGGGAGGGAGGAAGGAAGAACAAATGAAAGAACTGGGGCCTTTACTGTGATTCTTCTATTAGGTTTTGCAATAGTCTAAATAAACCACCCCCTTCTGCTACAGGAATTGTGTGCATCAGTGGATCTGCTGAGTCATAAAGCTGAATATCAGATTGCTCAAACTGAAACCTGTTGGGTAAAGGATTTAAATGGAAAAGCCATTCAGTAACAACTAAATGAACTGGGGTAGCATACTCAAAAGTAATTTGAATTCATCAATTTTTTTTTCATTTTTAATTTGTTTTACAGAGGTATAATAGACAATGCGGTGTTATATTAGCTTTGTGTATATAACACAAATTGATATTTGCATATACTGTAAATGATCCAAGCAGTAAGTCTAGTTAACATACCTTACCATACATAGTCACACATTTTTTTCTGTAATGAGAACTTTTAAGATTTACTCCTAACAATTTTCAAATATGTGATATAGTATTTTTTAAAATTTTATTTTATATAATTTTTTTTCAGTGTTCCAAAATTCAACTATAGCTATCATGCTGTACATTGCATCCCCTCTACACCCAAATTTTTATTAAACTCACTAGGTATTTTAACTCATTCTTAGTAAGACTGGTTCTATGATGCATTTATCTATACCTTTGAAGGGGATACCCCAGTATACTGCAAATCACTGGACTTGTAGAAAGGTTAGCAAGGAAGAAAATCTGTATTTTCATTGACTTTGTCACATATGCTTGGATAGAACTTTTCTTTAATAAAGAGAACTTCTTTTTCCTGTTTTCCAAGATTTTTTAAAAACTAGATGGTGGCTTAAGATTCGGAAGTAACTTACTGAGCTGCTGTCCCTGCCAGGTGAAGGCAGAAAGCTCTTTTATGTTCACTGTTTACTGGTTTAGGGGGGGAAAGTTATCTCTGGATCAATAACAGCATACCAGATGCCAGGGGCTGTATTGATTTGCTTTAGTAAGGAAAGCACATTTGAGATAGTAGTTGCAATTGGAAAACCACCTAATTAAGTTCATGATAAAGCTCAGTAATTCTTAAGGACAAATTTATCTTTTGTCTCAGCCAAACTGAAGAGTTAAATGGTAATGTAATAGGGATTATCACTTTTGAAATTTGCTAGTTTTATGATGTGTGATTCCCACAGCAATGTAGTGTTGTTTCTTACTCTATACTGACACACAGAATTATTCCAGAAACTTCCATCTGGTCTTTCTTGGAGTCATTAGTTTCTATGACAACAAGAAGTATGAGGATGTTGTTAGTTAAGATGTATCCTTACTATTTACTCATAAATGGAAGGCATTTTAATGGACAGAATCCACTGGGCCTAATGTATGACAAGTTTAAAAACTGTATTCCTTTACCTATCATAAGCCTCTTCCACATTTCCTGGTGTGTTTCAGTGACAAACTTGTACGAAAACCATTATTATCTCAGAACAAGTTTATTACTCAGAGTTCAATTAAAACGGCACACACACACACACACACACACACACACACACACACATCACTACAAGGATTACAAGAATACAGACTTTAATAAGGAACTTAAAAATATATATGAATAAGAGAGTAAGTGGGGATGTGCAGGTTGCAATCTACCATAGCAACTGTCCAAAATTCCCCCAAACAAATTTTATATGTTCCTTTATGCTGTACATTGTTACTTGGATAAAGAGATGCAGATCACTTTAGGGCATGATAAGAGGGAGAGTCAGAACATCTATGATTTGATTATTTTATGGTTCCTTAGGTGAACCCAGTCTCCCTTTATTTACAAATGCCTCGAATTAGTAACTACTGGAAGTTTGAAACTTGCTATTTTGATGGTTCAATAATCAGATTCACTGCAACTGAAAATATTTCTTGGCCTTTTTTGATTATGAATTCCAAGTAGCACCTTATCTGATTATCTCCTTTATTCCTAAGGACACTGTGAACAATTGTAATGAAGAAAGATCTGCTAGGGTTAGACTGTTTTGTTTACCATGTTTATCATTTGGTGTATTGAAGTAAACCAACATTCATATGGCCTCTGAACAAGTAGAAATTAAGTGCCTCTACTTTCCATCTGGCACTCTGTTATTCTCTCACCCTCACTGAAATCAGAGGTTCTTTTTCAACTATAGAATCTTATATCAGAAGGCAAAACTACAGAACAGAGACATTCAAACATTTTTCAAAAATGCTGTTCTCTCATTAACTGGGCTGCAAAGAGTTAACATAGCAGGCCTGAGACTGCCTTCCTTAGAAAGACCTACATGTAAGATTGGAATTTGGTTAGATTCCAGGGACTTGGATTTTAGAAGGGTTTTCACAATTCCTAGTACTGATAAAAATGCCTCACTATGCCTAGATGGTTTGTATAAATGATATGGTTTATGCTGAACACCTGCTTTACTTCTGAAGTCTGAAATGTTGGGACTTGCTAAAAAGAGGGTGCCTATGTGACCAGGTCCCAATAAAAACATTGAGCAATGACTTTCTAATGAGCTTCCCTGATGGACAACCTTTCTCACATGCTGTCATAACTCCTTGCTAGAGGAATTAAACATGCCCTATTGGCCTCCACCAAGAGAAGATTCTTGGAAACTTGAGGTTGGTTTCCTCTGGACTTTTCTCCCATGCACATTTTCCCTATGCTGATTTTGTTTTGTATCCCTTCTCTCTAAGAAATCATAGCCATGAGTACAACTAAACATCATGAATCCTGTGAGTCCTCACAGTGAATCATTGAATCTGGGAATGATCTTGGGCATTCCCTACATACCAATATATTTCTTCAGACTTTGTTAGAGGAATTGTTTATGGAGTTCTCTAGGATGAGAGAGGCAAATAGGTGAGTTACATATTTAAAGTCCATACATCATTTCTATTTTCCTAACTCACTGGAGTCACTTCCCAATAAAGGAAATTCTGGTACCTCAACTTTACTTGCCACTTCATCCAATATTCAACCAGTAAGTGCACAAAAATTACAATGACCCATTGCTTAAGTTAGCAAAACTAATTCAGAAATTCTGATAAATGTACTTCCATTAGTAAGACCAGCTTGATTCAAAATGTTATTCTTCTCTTCTTAGTCAAGTATTATCAAAATCTATTCCCACACATGTTCTCAATATATTTTACATACATAAATTTAAAAAAATCTTCCAGATACTTTTTATGTTTTCTTTTATATTTTAGAATTATGTCATTCTCTAACAATTTTCATATATATATATATATATATATATATATATATATATAGTTTCTTTCTGTTTTTTTCATTGGAAAGCCTTGGGGTTATGATATAAATTGATTACATTTTTAGCTATGCCTAACATTTATATCACTACTACATCTACTACTAGTTGATATGCCCTCAGGCTTAGTATGCCATATTCAGTTCTAAAGACTGTGCATGCAATATTGCATGTTTTCCCTGCCTCTCTAAAATTCTGTGAGTTCCGGATTATGATTTCCCACACTAATGGGATTAATGCACAAGACAATGACCTTTCTTTATCTAAGAATACAAATGAATGTATCTAAGAATACAAATGAAAAGACTTTTGGGTTTTGGTCAGTATTTTTGATAGAAATATGATCAATTAGGTATTCTTTTTCAAATGTTTATTTTCTTACTTATAGACTACATTGTAAAGACCACTCTATTTATGTATACCCATTGAATCATTCTCAGTGAGTCTCTAGAGAGCTTTCTCTGAGACCATACTTGCTGCATTTGCATAACATTCTCAGCTTGCTGCAGAATAAAAATAATATTCCCAAATTCTGATGCTCAATAGGCTATACTACTTGAGAATTAAGCTGGATTTTAAGCAGTTTGGGGATGAGGGTTTTAGTCTTCTTTTCAAAAAATTATTTGTACCACCTTGCAATTCCTGGATATTACACTGAGTTGTATAATATACTACAATCTGTAACAGCTGCTTCTTACATACTGCTGCAGAAATCAGTCAGACTTCAAGCTTATGTAATATTTCTGGAAAGGTACTGTTTTCCCATCACTTTCTTTCCTTTGATTACCAGCACATTGATATGTCAAGACATCTGTTTAAAAGTTACTGTTTTGGGTTAGCCTTATACTACTGGTAAAATATTTGTTTCTTCTGCAGGAAACAGAAAATAAACTGTGACAAAACTTCCAATTTTCCTGATACCCATGTTACCAAATTCACTTGTAATACAGTTTGCCAGTTTCCACTTTAAAACCTAAAGTGGTGGGGGCGCCTGGGTGGCTCAGTGGGTTAAGGCCTCTGCCTTCGGCTCAGGTCATGATCCCTGAGTTCTGGGATCGGCTCAGGTCATGATCCCTGAGTTCTGGGATCGAGCCCCGCATCAGGCTCTCTGCTCAGCGGGGAGCCTGCTTCCTCCTCTCTCTCTCTGCCTGCCTCTCTGCCTACTTGTGATCTCTGTCAAATAAATAAATAAAACCTAAAAAAAAAACCCTACAGTGGTTGCTTTATTTTAAGCCTACTATGTATTCATTTAGTCTTTTGCTTACTCTATACATTTGAAAAATATTATTTAAGGTTTTCTAGACTCTATATTTTCCTTGCGTCACTTTTGAGAATTTTTTCCTAGATTACATTTTTTGTCCTTCTTAATCAGAATTATGTTCAGATTGATCTTTCTGACAAATATTATTTGAGGGCCTTCTTTGAACTATAGATTGTGATAAGTGCACACTGGTCAGCAATATACAAAGAACTGCAATCTGGATTCACACTGCATAATTCACCTAGCCAGTGAAAGAAGATGAATAAAGCCTGAGGCACCATGAAGTAGTGGTGAAAGTGAATAGTTTCTAGACAGCACATTCAAGAAACAGCATGACAAATCACAGGAACTGATAGAACTGTTATCAGGAAAAACAAAATATGACAAAACAAAAATGATAATTCTTTGCTCCCTGGCTGGCTTCAGATATTCTGCAGTGCTTTGCACATTCAAAGGACAAATGTGAGAAATAATTAACACTTAAGGCAAGATTTTGAGTTGTTTTGATTTCCTGCATGACTCGTAATCCAAGAACTTCTGAGAAACGTAAAATTAAATGGATTCATAATGTTTTGTTGAATTACCTTTCACAATCTATAAAATGAACAATTTCAAAAAGTCCTAAGATATATATATTCTTAAAATACTCTTACATGCCATGATTCGGTAATCTTTGGGAACCTTCCCAATTGCTAAATTGGGACCATAAATGTAATAATAAAAACCTAAGATTTGCTACACAGGAGCAGAAATGAGAGATGAAGAACTGAAAGAGCAATTAGTTCCTTTAATAACCTAAACAGTTGGGTTTGAAATTTTCATAGCAAAGCAAATAAAAAAAACATGGACATTGTAAATCATTTTTTTAATTGGAATAAAAAATAAATTCTGAATATGCATAATCTTCCTGTTGAAGACTATAATAACAGCAACTGTACTAGTCAGTTATTTTTTTCATGATTTTCAGGCAGGGCTATATAACATTTCAATATGAATTAAAATTGTTAAGGGAGATGTGGTTTTATGTCATAATATATTCCATATTATAACAAAACATGTAAAATTGATTCCACTACGATCTTTTAGAGCTTACCAAATTCACCAAATTTGTTCTCATTAAATTTTACAAACAAACCCATGTTTTTTGGTAGACCAAATTATTGTTTCCATTTACCTGACACTCAGGTATTAAATAACTATGTTAATATGAAAAAAAACACGTCTCATCCTCATTCAAAACCTTTCACTCATCCTTCATATTTCCATAGCTTTCTTTTTTTTTTATAACAAAAACAAATTTTAAGGAAAAAATAAGTGGAAAAGTCTTTTACACTATTTGTCTTCGATATATTTAAGTAATATGCCTTTTTTTTTTACAGTTTTACCTTTCATAGTTAGTGCTGCATATTTCTCTGTAGGCTTTTGCATCAAAGAGGATCTAATCTGGTTAAGTAAATATTCTTTGCCTTGGCAATGGCAGTATGAAGTTAGCAGGATTAACAGATAGTAAAGTGCCTTTTAGACAAATCTATTTAGCCATCTCAGAAACCAGGACCCAATGTTCCAAACCAAAGACAGCATTGAAGAAATATTTTTGAGCAAGTAAATATCCTGATGATACCTTCAATCCATGACATATAATGTCACTTATGTAAACACGATAATCATTGGTATTCCCAAAGACAATATTTGTCTAATGTCTTCATTCAAGGTCTTAAACACCATGTAATATTCTCTTTTAGAGGACAGAGGAGAGAATGTTTTGTGTTTAGGATTAGAAAAGATAAATTTGAATTGGAACTTTCATGATGCAAATACTGATTAAATATAAGGAAACATGGTAATGTACTTAACCTCTTCGAATGCTCTTTCTCAGTCTCACAGCTTGCTCTTTCTGTGAAGTGGCTTTCTCTTTAGTCATTGCACACTTTTCTACATGGTTACCATGGGCTCTTTAGTTTCACAAATGTGGCTACTTATCTGGAGAGAAGATTCTTTTTCCTAGTTCCTGGCTTAGAATCTTGGTAAAGGATTCTGAGAGACCTGGGTTGGTCTAAGGACCACATAGAAGCAAGTGAGTATGGATAGAGGGAAGCACTATTCTTATTGGGCCTTAGGGTTAAATCTCTGAGACAAGCACTTAGAAACAAAATGGCAGGATCTTATAATAGAGATTTCTTTACATTCTCAGAGAGAAAAAAATGTTTTAGAGCAACAGAGTAAATTCAGGATTTTCTGAAAAAGCTAACATAGAAAACAAAAGGAAGAATATTTACAATGAAGAACTGACAATAAATGTTTGTAAGTAATAATAACCATTAATTTCACATCATTAGTAAAATTCATATAAGGAAAAATATATTATTAATATTGAATTAATAATTATATGTTTTTATTTCATACTAACATAGAATTTATTGCATGATTTTCGAAGTAACCAGTAGTGTGATATATTTCTGGAAGTCATATTTCCATTTATCAGAGCTCTTGAGAATATCTGAAATATGTGGTCATTATTGAGTCATGCTGAATTTAATCAACATCACAAGTTATACATAGAGTCTATAGAAAATATGTAGGATGAACAAACATACTAGAAATTCCTGTGATGTTTCAGTATTCAGAATTCACTCGTTCATAGGTAAACATTTGTTATCTAGAATAGACAGTGTAATTTTGTGATCTTTTTTAATCCAAAGATGTCTAAAATTTCATTTGATTGTGCTAATCTACAACCCTATTAATAAAAAGAAGTATCCATTTTACTGGATCAACACAGAACATGATTTAAGTTTAGTTTAAAACATATTTTTGGGGACGCCTGGGTGGCTCAGTTGGTTAAGCAGCTGCCTTCGGCTCAGGTCATGATCCCGGCATCCTGGGATCGAGTCCCACATCGGGCTCCTTGCTCAGCAGGGAGTCTGCTTCTCCCTCTGCCTCTTCCTGCCACTCTGTCTGCCTGTGCTCACTCTGACAAATAAAACAAAAAAACAAAACATATTTTTGAACTTATTCAACATAATTATTATCTCCTTGCCATTTCTGGGTAAATAATAAAACCTTTCTCTTGTGCCTGGTTGTCTGTCATGCTCTCTACATGATTATGGATCATCATTTTCTGATTCTAACAGAGAGGAAACTTCATTTTGCTTATTGGAGGTCACTATAGTGTTTCTTGTAATTCTCCTTCAGAATTTCTGCATTCACTCTCTTTACATATCTTCTTGTAGTATGTGTCTTCTTGCTTAGATTTCTCTTCCAATGCTAATTTAAATAATAATGACATAGAAACATAGACAATAAATAGTAACACCTATCTAAAACTTTAGTATTTATCGAAAAGTATTGGGTTGAGGTTAAGCAAATAGCAATATTTTTCATCCCTTCATTCCTACCTTCTTTTCTTCTTCAAGAATTATTTAAAATATTACTCCAATACTTTCATTTTGTAAGTTAGAATGAAGTAGGCAGTTTGTAAAACTCAAGCTTGATTTCCACGAGGAATATATGTTATCCACATACTTCATTACTTTAATGAATATGTCACTACATATTTATGTACTTCTTAAAAATAACAGATTAGAAGTGGTTCTGGATGCAGAGTTGGTCCTTCTAAAGAACTTATTAAAACAATGGATAAATGTCTATCAGAAATATGGAAGGTGATACATTTTGATGAAAGTAAAAGGAATCCTTTGGTGACTTTTCATAGGATCTTCAATTTGAAATGAAATAGAACAGGTAATTTTTGCTATGCTCCTGGAATATACGGCTTATCAAAGATGTAGACAGGATGAACGCAATCTTTAATTCTTGGTTTCTTTGGAAAAATCTCTTTTTTAAGAGGAAAAACCTCTTAGAAGACAAACTGAGTTTCCTTTACCAAGAGTCTTGGCTACAACACAATTTGTATTGCATCTGCCTGATACAGTTAGGCTTAACACCCCCTCTATATGATTATAATCCTCTAGGTACATCACATTTCTGCAGACATGCTTTGGTTAAGTCTTTCAGATTAATCATTCATTCTTTCCTGCATCCTGTTTTTGCTGGGAAAGACTTCTAGATGTCAGTACAGAATAATATCTTCCATTATATTTGAGACATGAGAAAAGGAAAACAAATATTTTGTAGAATTAAGAACAAAGGCATACCAAGTACTAAGCCACTTCTCTGTCTATAGTTTATAAATGGCATCATAGTAAGTTCTGTACAAACTGAGGGTTTTGGAGGGGAGGGGGGTGAGAGGTTGGATGAGCCCAGTGGTGGGTATTAAGGAAGGTACGAATTGCATGGAGCACTGGTTGTGGTGCATAAACAATGAATTTTGGATCACTGAAAAAAAATAAAATTAAAAAAAATACTAAGTTATATACTTTGGCATTTATAACTAAAGGACAGAACAGATGGTAAAGGCTTATTTAAAATTAAAAGAGAGAAAATATTTATTTAAAAGAATGCACTGCCAAGATGCAATTTATTCTGAGCAGGGGGTGGGCATGTCCTCAATGAAGCTTGGTCTTAACTAGAGTGAGATAATATACTACAAATTGATTGAGCCTCACTTAAGTGAATTTTCATTACAAAATCCACAGTGATGGAAAAAGATTCTCCACTGCATTTGCCATGTATTACCCTGAAATGTTGGGCACAGCATTTTAAACTCAATTATTGTTTACAGTTTTCAAGAAACAATCCATATAAGAGACTGATGACTAGATATTAATTATTGGATTTATGTTTGAAAGAAAAGACAATCTGATTTCATTTGAAGTCTGCAGGGATAAGATATTCAATTTTATATTCCTCAGTGGGAAAAAGAAAAAGAAAAGAAGGAAAAGGAAAAGGGAAAGAGAAAGAAAAGGAGAAAAAGAAAGAGAAAGAGTACAAAAGAAAGAGCCTAGACAGTAAGTCAAGTGATTGGGTAAACAGATTAAGTTTCTTAGGCCATTAAGTACTGAATGACCACTTCTTAATTTTCTATGGCAGATGCATTCCTCTGACATTCTGAACTTGAAAACTGGGTTAAACTGATGAACTCCATTTATGCTGTTAAATGGCATTAAAACAAATTGAAATAATAGAAATTGAGATTCAGAAGTATGTCTGTTGTTGGATATCTCAAACCAGAGGTCACAAATTCCACTACCTATAGAAGTAAAAGTGGGTATAAGGCAAAAGATACATATTTAATGCTAACTACTTTGTTTTCATAGTAAATTATAAGAAAAATACTTACTACCCAAAGAAATAGTCTCTCCCACTTTTTGAAATCATTAGCTCTTCTAAATTTATTTTTCACTTATACATCTTTGTTGGACATAGAAATAGGGAAATAGGGGCACCTGGGTGGCTCAGTGGGTTAAAGCCTCTGCCTACCGCTCAGGTCATGATCCCAGGGTCTTGGGATTGAGCCCCGCATCAGGCTCTCTGCTCCACAGGGAGCTTGCTTCCTCCTCTCTCTCTCTCTCTCTCTCTGCCTGCCTCTCTGCCTACTTGATCTCTGTCAAATAAATAAATAAAATCTTCAAAATTCAAAAAAAAGAAATAGGGAAATATTTACTTAATCCAAGAAAAATAACAAATTCGATGATGAATTATAATTGATATTCAATTTCTCTATCAAGGAAACAAAAAATTGATGGGTACTTTGTTGAACAAGAAAGTGTATATTTTGTCTAAACTGTGTAACTACAGTTCAGCTCCAGCTGAATGCTGGTCCAATGTTTCCAAATCTTCTGGTCACTTTCCTAAGAAATGAAGAAGATCAGATCTTTACTGGGAAAGTCTTGATTTTTAAAATGTTATCTTAATTTAATAAAAACATTTAGAAACTGCATAAAAGAACATTCTAGGTTAAACAATACTTGTATTCAGACTAGATGGGCAATAGGCAAAGAACTCCCAGATATTATAAAAATTTTTAAGTAGATATTGATAGAATCATATCACCTGAAATAGCAAGCAAGAGTTTGATTCTGTGATAGTAAAAAGCTGGAAAATGCAAAACTGACAAACCATAAGAGACTCTTAATCTCAGGAAACAAACTGAGGGTTGCGGGAGGCGGAGGGGTAGGGATAGGGTAGCTGGGTTACAGACATTTGGAGAGAGTATGTGCTATGGTGAGTGCTGTGAATTGTGTAAGACTGATGAATCATAGACCTGTACTCCCGAAGTAAATAACACATTATATTTTAATAATTAAAAAAAAAAGATGGAGGCTCCAGGATGGCTCAGTGGGTTGGGCCTCTCTCTTTGGCTCAGGTTATGATCTCAGGGTCATGGGATCCAGCCCTTGCATCGGGCTCTCTGCTCAGCAGGGAGCCTGCTTCCTCTTCTCTCTCTCTGCCTGCCTCTCTGCCTACTTCTCTTCTCTCTTTCTCAAATAAATAAAATCTCTAAAAACAAACAAATAAATAAATAAAGACTATATGCAAGCATCCAAAATATGAATAGATGTTGCTTCAAGCACCTCCGGATGTTACCTACATTCCACAGTTTATCTATAATGAACTAAATAAAAATTATTAGAATGCCAAGTCTTCATTCATTTTTGTATGTAACTTTTGGTCAACTTGCCTTAGCTATTTGTAGAGTTTTTCTAATGTTGTGTGATATAATTAGGAAGAATTATTATATCAAAATATTTCCCATGCACCATATGCATCAAATACTCCTAGATTTGTGTTACTTAGGTTTTTTTTTTAATATTTATTTATTTTAGAGAGAGAGAGTGTGAGAGCACAAGGCGGGTAAGGGGCGGGATGGGGGGCAAGGAAGAGAAGCAGACTACCTGATGAGCACGAAACCTGAAGCAGGGCTATATCTCAAGACCTTGAGATCCTGACCTGAGCTGAAACCAAGAGTCAGAAGTTAAACCTAATGTGCCACCCAGATGCCCGTTATGCAGGTTTTGAGAAGCCTTTTTTTTTTTTTGACAGATAGATAGGGATCACAAGTAGGCAGAGAGCCAGGCAGAGAGAGAGGAGGAAGCAGGCCCCCTGCTGAGCAGAGGGCCCTGATGCTGAGCTCAATCCCAGGACCCTGGGATCATGACCTGAGCAGAAGGCAGAGGCTTTAATCCACTGAGCCACCCAGTCGCCCTTGAGAAGCTTTTTAAATATTGTCTTTACCTATTAAATAACTAGGAATTAACTAACTACTGAGTAAAAACTCAGAAAAGTAAAACTTTTCACTAACCTGGTGGCTTTGGATGTATTAAATTTCTATATAATCTATAAAATATAGATAATATTAGTACTAACCTCATAGGGTTGTAAGGATTAAGTGACAGTATATGTAAAAACCTTTAGATCGTGGTGTGGTATAGAAAGAAGTCAATAAATGTTAGTTACTAATATAAATTAAAGCATTATTTTAATAACCATTCAATTCCGATAGATAAGATGTAAATGAAAAATTTCCAGTACACAGGACCATTTCCTCAAACTCTCATTCAAATGAAAAAAATAATGTGTTGACTCTCTAATGACCTACACTCAGCAATGAAAATAACATTTACAAAAAGAAACTAATGATTTATATTTGATATCGAGGTCTAGTATCAAAACCAATCTGATAGTCATAAAGATGAAACCAAAGGTAATTAAATATTCATTAGAACAAGAAGCCACAAAGTCAGATACAGTAAATACCTGAGTCATAACTATAAACTGAGAGATCATGAATTGGCCCTTCCAACTGAGACAGAAGAGACTAAAACCCCAATGAAATTCTGTCAGACTGAATAATTTAAATCACTAGCATTCTAATAGCATGAGCCACTTTTAAGAGAGTTGCCCTTATGCCCAATGTAGTTTTCCATGTAGGAATAATGAATAATAGGGAAATTATTAATATCTTGAAGGTATAAAGTTAAGTTACTAGTCAAATATATAAAAACAGAACACTGTGGAAATTACATAATCTGTCAAAGATACAAAGCTACAAAAACATAAGAATAGGAATTCAAATGTGGACCTCTCACACTCAAAAAACCATGCTTTCATTGCTGCTTCTCCATTTAGGGAGTAAGAGATTTCTCAATAATTGTTTGAACAAACAAATGTGTAGGTGGAAAACAAAAATTTCACACTAGCAGACTATGCTAATTTACCAACTGGTAAGGGACATTAGCCACTTGTTCATAGGCATTATCCAGTTGCTGGAATTATTTGTAACATATTTAAGGTCAGACATGGAGTTGGGAATAAAACAAATGGTTTCTATCTCAATCATAGGCTGGAATCTTAAGATTCACTGAGAAATACTTCATTTTTAAATAGCCACAAGCATATCAAAACTACATCATCATTTGCATTTTACTTCGACAACAAATATGAAATTGCTTTCATTAACCTGGCTCTATTTAGACTAATAATGACAGCCACAGAAGGAACACGCAAGTCTATTTCATTCACTTATGTACACTGAGAGAACATACATAGTGTAAAAAAAAAAAAAAAAAAGACCCAACTAATGGATTAAGGATTCTCTTCCTAGGTGACTAAAAGGTAGATTAACAAGCTGCAAATTTCATTGTAAGAAATGTTTAAGTCCATTTAAGTGTTTTATTTTCTGTGCTTGCCACATATGGACATTTCAAAGTCTTTCCTACTGATTAAATATAAATTCACACCATTAAGACATTCTTCATTCCAAACAGGCCTTCATAATTCACTTTTAAGTGCTACAAGAAAAACTCAGTAACTGATGTGGTTGGAGCCCTTCTAACTCAATGCTCTGTCTACCTGAATTGTATTATGTGGACTATACGAAATATCATGCTTTGATCCCTCATTTTTTTTCCAACAAGATTCTTCCAAATAAGTGTATCCTACTAATAGCCAATAACTAGTTGTTAAAGTGTAACCACTAATCTTCTGGAAGCTTACTTCTGATTTACTACATAATCACTACTTCAACACAGAAAAAGATATTATAGAAGAGGACACATACATTCCAAGTTTCAGCAACTTGATAATATAATTTTATGAAAGGTATACTCAGTGACCAACAAATTGAGTTAACAAGTCATTGTTAAATCAACAAATCAATAAATATTATGCTATATGTAGTACAACAAAGAAGCATACATGGCCCTCACATTTAACACCCCTTAAATTCAAAGAAAAAAATTCAGTGCAATAAATGCCAAAATAGATCCTCTCTTGAATTAGGCAGGAAAGCTAAAAATATTATGGCAAACATTTATTTGGTTGTTCAAAATCCAATGTTCTCATTTAGATAAGAACATTTTATTTTCCTTTGTGTGTGCCCCTATGTTGGCATCATGCAAGACATCCTGTTCTCAACAACGAGAACAACAACAAAACAAAACATTGGCAAAATACCTGAAGAATTTTCCAAAGAAGATACAGAAAAAAATGGTCAATAAGCACATGGTAAGATTCTTAACTTCACTAGTACTTAGGGACATGCAAATTAAAATGACTAGATACTATTTCACAGCTTTAAAAAAAAAGCAAAAAACAAAACAAAACAAAACAAAACAGAAAATAATGAGTCTTGGAAAGTATGTGGGTAAATTGAAATCATTGCATACTGCAGATGGAAATGTAAAATGGCACAACCACTATGGAAACCAGTTTGGTAATTCTTCAGAAAATTAAGCACAGAATTACCATATGACACAGCTATCCCATTCCTAGATATATTATCCTAAGATTTGAAAATACAAACTAAGATAATTGTACATGGATATTCACAGCAGCATTATTCACAATAGCCAGTGGTGGAGAAAAAAACCCATGTACATCAATGGATGAGTGGATAAAGAAATTATAATATATACATCCAGTGGAAAAATATTCATATGAAAACTCTCTTTCTCTGATTGACTTATTTCGCTTAGCATATCAGACAGGGTCATAGGGGAAGGGAGGGAAAAATGAAACAAAATGAAACCAGAGAGGGAGACAAAATAAGAGACACTTAATTTCAGGAAACAAACTGAGGGTTGCTGTAGGGAAGAAGGGTGGGAGGGATGGAGTGGCTTGGTGATGGACACTGGGGAGGGTATGTGCTATGGTGAGAAAAAAAAAAGTCATTCTGGATGATGTAAGTTAATTCTAAGGGGACAGGTAGATTGTGACAAAAGTGGAGGCACAGAGATTAATACAATGGTGCCTCAGGGGCACAGTTGGTTAAGCACTGAATTCTTGGTTTTGGCTCAGGTCATGATCTCAGACATAAGATCAAGCCCCACATGGGGCCCTGGCCTCAGAGCAGAGTCTGCTTGAAATTATTTCTCTCTCTTCCTCTGCTCCTCCCACTCATACTCGCTCTCTCTCTCAAATAAATATTTTTCTAAAAATTTATTATAGTCATCTAATGAAGCAATGAAAGAGGGTTAGGGTAGAAGCACTGGAGATGGAGAAATGGACAGATTTCATTACATCTTTTTCAGGTAGTCTGAATAAGAACTGGTGATAGGGCACCTGAGTGGCTCAGTTGGTTGGGCGACTGCCTTTGGCTCAGTCATGATCCTAAAGTCCCAAGACTGAGTCCCACATCTGGCTCCCAGCTCCATGGGGAGTCTGCTTCTCCCTCTGACCTTCTTCCCGCTCATGTTCTCTCTCATTCTCTCTCTCTCTCAAATAAAGAAATAAAATCTTAAAAGAAAAAAGAATTGCTGATAGGTTACATCTGGGGTGGGTTATAGGAAGGAAAATACAGAGTGTATCTGAAGTCATTACTTCACAATTAGATAAATGGGCATGTAAACATTTACTGATACTCGGAAGAAAGAGGAAGTGCAAATTACCTGTTTTCATATTAATTTGGCTATGTCTAACATCATCCAAATGCAGACATTAGACAAATCTATGTTATCATAATAGAATGTTAAAATTTGAAACTTGAATAAGATACAAATATTTAGCCAATATCAAATTGCAAAGCAACTCAATGACAGATTTTCTTGGGGGCTACCAAAAGAAAGTATTGGAGGATTTATTTAGATTATTTATTTTCATGAGGATTTACATTGTTGTATGGCTAGAAAATGAGAAAGTTGTTAAAGGAGATCTATTTGGTGAAAAAAGTGCTGTTGTACAGTGAGTCCCACCCTTCTTTAAAAGAGATTTAATGGGATTATTTGGAGAGCTTGATATCTTGCCTCGCAGTTAGGAAATATACCCTGAACAGGTATTTTAAGTCTTCTTGGGAAATCTCCAGGATGAGAGATGGGCACTCTGCTATGATGGCAGAACAAAAGGGAGTGGCTGGTGCTTTGTAATCTACCTCCACTTGCAGCAATATTTCAGGAGAAGAATACTTGAGTGGATATTGTGGAACGGCTGTGGGGCATGTAGGACCAGAGCTTCCTACTCATGCCCTGCAAACTACCTAAAGGCTGATATGGGAATTAGAAGGAAAAAATACCTATTCAGTGTATAGCTATGAGAAAGTAGCAAGCAACTGCCAGACTGGACAGGATTTGCCAACATGAATACTCTGTGTGTTGGAAAGGGTGGAGCTTCACAAAAGTACCAAAAAGATTCCCTAGTTAGGAAATGGTGAGATTTAAACAACTTCTAAACCCAGAGATGGGAAAGCATTTTTCGACAATATTAATAAAGAAATCTAACCTCTACTTCTACCCCTTTCCCCATAAATAGTAAGGAAGGAGAGAATTATATACTTACCAGTATATAATTATACACTTAACTAGTAAGGGTACTAATTATACCCTTATTAATTGACAACATATACTGTCAATAAGAAATCTAGCCTGCAGCAGGACTTTGCTGAGAAGTTCAGACAAGTTCAGAGTTTTTATTACATAAGTAAAACATTTTTATTACTAAATTGAGATCATGTTAGCAATTTACAATAATTACACAACTTTCCGATACCCAAGAATGACTAGGAAAAGTATGTGGCCTCACAAGCTTTTACCCATTTGAATGGGAAGAGTGAGGAATGGAGATACAAACTGGAAGGCAAGATATATTTGAAAGCATAAAAGTGAATGAGTTAACTCACAGAGGCTGAGTTTCAAAAAGACAAAGCCATGCTGTTCTTACCTCAGTGGTTCTGAAACCCATATGTGTATCTCAGGAAAGGATTAAATAGTAAAGAATGATGTAATTTAGGACTGTATTTTCTTTTCTTTTAAAGATTTTATTTATTTATTTATAAATTTCTTTTCAGCATAACAGAATTCATAGTTTTTGCACCACACCCAGTACTCCATGCAATGCGTGTCCTCCATAATACCTACCACCTGGCTCTCCCAACCTCCCACAGCCCGCCCCTTCAAAACACTCAGCTTGTTTTTCAGAGTCCATAGTCACTCATGGTTCATCTCCCCCTCCAATTTCCCTTAACTCCCTTCTCCTCTCCATCTCCCCATATCTTCCATGTTATTTGTTATGCTCCGCAAATAAGTGAAACCATATGATAACTGACTCTCTCTGCTTGACTTATTTCACTCAGCATAATGTCTTCCAGTCCCGTCCATGTTGTTACAAAAGTTGGGTATTCATCCTTTCTGATGGAGGCATAATACTCCATAGTGTATATGGACCACATCTTCTTTATCCATTCATCCGTTGAAGGGCATCTTGGTTCTTTCCACAGTTTGGCGACCATGGCCATTGCTGCTATAAACATTGGGAGTACAGATGGCCCTTCTTTTATTTATTTTTTTGACAGAGAAAGAGATCACAAGTAGACAGAGAGGCAGGCAGAGAGAGAGGGAGAAGCAAGCTCCCTGCTGAGCAGGGAGCTGAATGCTGGGCTGATCCCAGGACCCTGAGATCATGACCTGAACTGAAGGCAGATAGTTAACCACTGAGCCACTCAGGTGCCCTAGGATTGTATTTTCTAACTGCAGAAATATTAGCTATCCAGAAAATTTCTAGATCTAAAAATTTTTTCTAAATATTTTTCTTTTCTAAATAGGTTTTTAAATATTTTCTAAATATACTTCTAAATATTTCTATTTTTAATTTTGTTAAACTTCTATTTAGAGGAAATAACTATTTCAATGAAAATTGAATTATTTAGCAATAATTTAAAAAGATCATTAAGGAAATTTTTAAAATATTAAATCTCATTTAAAATTCAGTCTAATCTTAGCAAATACACATAGTATTATAAGGAAGAAGAAAACCGGAAGCTAAAACTATGGGATATAATGGGAAAACAATAAGATATTGGATTCACACAAATATAGTACTGAACCCAGGGTTCAGAACTTCTAAAGTAAGGAAAGTAGAAATTATCCTAAATGACAAAATATATTAACCTCATGCGATTATTCTGTACATTTGGTAGTCATTCAGGCAAAGTACTTTGCATAGCACTCCAAAAATGTTAGTTTTCTTTCCTTCCATAATATTTTGTAAAGAACTTATTTTTCCAAATCATACTTTCTAAATATTGCATTGCTAAATATATACAAGCATACAAATAATACAAACCTACCCTTTACTTAAATCTCACATATGGCTTCTGAACAACTTTTAAAAAGCTTTCCTTAGTCACGAAGGTATTTTCTGATTCTTTTGCACTGCTATTTCTTCAAATTATTAATAGGCTTTGAAGACAGATTTCATTTCATTTAAGAGATTTCACTCTCACGGGCTCTGCTGCTCACCCCCAGGGCATCCTCTTCCCATAGCCAATTGATTTATTGCACAGTTGTTACAGTTCATTAAAAGAATGAGGGATGCTGATAATTCAGAAGATGAAATTCGTTGGCCTCTCTATGGGTCAGCTACCACTGTGAGTTTTGCCTTGTGGAACAGGGCCCTATGATGTGGGAGAGTAAAAGAAAAAAAAAAAAAAAACTTCCTTAAGCCCTTAGGTTTGCTTTAGTACATCCTTTGTAAATCAAATCAATAAATGTCCCCCAAGAGTTTCAAGTTCTGGATTGTTGTTTTTTTTCTTTTTCCAAAATTATTTTGACCATCACTGTTTTGTGGTAAGTGATATTATGATTCAGTGTGAGCTAGCTTTATTTTTATTTTTTTCTGGCAGCACTGATCTCTACACAAATAGAAACAATGGAATTTTAATACTAAGAAAGGCCTTATATAAATACAAAATAATTAATACAATATGGCAGTATTAAGAAAGTTGTCAGTGACGGGTATTTAGTGTATTCTAGGCAATGCGTTAAATACTCAAAATTTAGTGGTTAAAAAAAGACAGGCATAGGATGTAAGCAAAGAAGGATAGGAAACATTACAAAGTGATGCATTATCAGTCTTGCTACCACTTGGTAACTATAAGCAATGAGAGATATGGTTGCTCAGAAGACTTACACACTTTACAAACAGGATTTGTCTGATTGGACTAGGAGGGTAAGCTAGTCTATGGTGTAGACTATGAGAGTTAGGGGAGGGGAAATTTATCTCCTCTTGCCTACTGGTCAAAATTTAACCCACAGGAGATGATTCCCTTTCTATTCTGAAGTCTACTGTGAGGCCCATTTAGAGGCCCTCAGAATGTCTGCTCTCACATTCTGTGGTGTGCTCTTTCATCTAAATCCAGAAAATGTGGGAAGGAAAGGCTTTAATTGACTATGTAGCTGTTTGGCCAGACAGCAAGGGGAAAGGCCTGGTTTCCGCAGAGGATATCACTTGTAGGTCCGAATGCAGTATGACAGAAAAACAGCACTTAGACAACCCAGGTACCAATCACAGGTGAGGTGGTACCCAAGGAATATTTCCAACAAAATGTCATAGACTAAATGCAGACAATAGTGCAAAGTCTGCTAAAGAGCAACTGAGCAATGTTTGATAATTAATAACTGATTGAATGGATAACTAAAAGTCATGCACTAGGCAACTGCTTTGTGAGACATAAAAGGAAAATTAAGATTAAAAAATAAAGATTAAAAACACAATTATTTTTCTATAAATGATTACTCTCAGTTTATTATAGAGCTATAATTTAGGTCTATAAGAAGATTTTGAAAAAGTAATTCTTCCTTAAATACTGAGAATGATAGATAATTATAAAAAATTGTTCATTAAGATGCTGGAAAAGAAAGTAATCAATCATCAGCTAATTTGGCTAAAATAAAAGACAAATAGAATATTTTCAGAGTGTTCATTTTAGTAAAGAAAGTTTATATCCTTTATCTCTCCTAATCCTTTTCCACTCTTAGCTATCAAATTAGTCTTTTCCAAACTATTTACATCAAGATAAAAAAGCTGACTACATATTTTCATAGTTGAACTCACTATTAACTTCTCTTCTCTGACAAACATATAAGAAAAATGTGCAAGTAAAATGTGTGATATGAATTCCTAGGATAGTATTTGGTATTTTAAATAATGAAATAAATGATTTTGAAAGTGTTCATAACTATTCCCAAAGACAAAAGTTTTTTAAAAACATGTTTTGAGGGTTTTTAAAAACATGTTTAAAAACATGTTTTCCACTCATGGCTGTATCCTATGGAATCTGTATTTTTGAAAATGTGTCCTACAAGTCTGTAAGGAGTAAGTAGACTGTTGTAGATATGTTGCACAGTTTGACTATGCCATGTGATAGAAGCGTTATTCTGTCCCCTCCAAGCCAGAACTATATTCTCCAGAAACACAGTACTTGTAGAGAAACTTAACTACTTATAGTACTTCCAGAAACATAAGGATTCATAGTACTTGTAGAATCATAAGTACTTACAGTATTATAAGGGAAATTTTCTTTTATCAGGTTCACACATTATGTGCTTCTCTTGTAGAAATTTTATATGTATCACCAAAGCACATACTATAATCCCCCAATTTTCTCATTAAAGAAAGTTTCTCTGTAAAGTAGGTCAGATAGATAATAATATATGGTTAATTTTCAAGTGTTTGTCATATGAAACTCCCTTAAACACACAAATGAATGCACAGTTTATAAATATGAATCTGTTAATACTTTCTAGTGCTTAAAGAATAAAGTTTAGCCACTACAGCTATCTATTCAAAATCATCCAAGGACTACTCTAGTGTATTCATAATGTAGAGAGTACAGAAGTACAGCTTCTTATGGTTAGTGTGTTTCCTAAACACGGGAGTGCAGTGGCAGTTACAATAGGAAGAAAATTTTCATTCAAAATTTGAAAAGTCTTTTGTTACTATGATGAAGATTTGTGTTATTTAGACACTGAGGAGTCTGGACTGCTATAAAACTGAAATGTGCCCTGCACCTGTATACCTTTCCCCTACTTATGATATCGTTGTCTGTGTTCTCTATGCAGACTCAACCCAGACTTTTCTAATTGCACTTGGGAACATGTAAAACCTCTCAGATCTCTGGACCTTCAAACACCTTGAGATCCAGTGTTAGATTTGTCACCTTCAGAACTTCATGATCAGATTTTGTCTTCTGCTTGACAAACATGATGTGTTACCGAGTATATATAGTAGGAAGGAGTGGCCTACAGAGGTAAGCATAATGTTTATTTTTCCCCCAATAGAAAATATTAAAATATATTTTATTATCTTGACAAAACAAATATCACATGGAACAATCAGGTAACCAGACCAAATATATTGTCCTTTTCTTTTGAACATACACTTTTAGCAACAGAACCATTTTAAAATTAACTGCAACTTACAAACTTTGGTTTTAAAATCCATCATTCCCCAGAACAAAATTTTACCTTAAGTTTTCTAATGAGCAGCTTATTTGAGGTCTTTGCAGACTAAACTGTGTACTTCAGCATAAGAATTCATGAGACAACCTAAGCATTCTCATTAGAAACAGCATGTCCAAAACCACAACTTCTTCTTCACACTCCTTAGCTGACACAAAAATCTAATGGAGACCTAGTAATATATTTCAGATTTCCTTGCTCTACAAATACTTTCTCAAGGAAAAAAGTGCATATATTTTGATGAGGACAAATTACAACTCTGTTTCTGAAGTTACTTTTGTCTCCACTGAGCTTGAACCTTCAACAATGATGTGCAATCAGCATGTCAAAATTAATGATGACCTTAGTGCAGGGCACAAAAAGTTGAAACCAGCTGTCTGAGGATTTTCTAACTGCTGCCTCAAGTCTACATATTTCTTTTCTACTTTAAAAAACAGTAACAGGAAGAGAAGTCTAATAATTGTAAGGAGGCAAAAAGGGAGTTAATGGGAGACTGATAACATTTTATTTCCTTATATGAGAAAAAGTTATAGATAGATGTACATATTGTGGTTTAGGAGCTGTGCACTTTTTTGTATGTATGATACCACCAATAAAAAAAATGTTTTTTAAAGAAATGATCATCTGAGAAGATGGCAAAGCAGGAGGATCCTAAGCTCATTTCATCCCCTGTACACAACCAGGCAACACCAACATCAGTGTAAATAACCCAGAAATTGCCCCAATGACTGTCAGAACAGACTCTTCACAGCTAAATGTAGAGAAGAAGCCACATCAAAAAGGGTAGGAAGGGCAGACATGAGAGAAGGAGGTAAAGAGACCCAAGGGACTATTTGCAGGAAGGATGGATGCCAAGGGCATAGTTGGAGGAGGTGGGACCCTCACACTAAAAGCTCCAGGCACAAGGAAACTGCATAGAGATGATGAATCCCTATAACATTGCACCTTGAAAACCAGAAAGGCAGAATTTCATGAAATTAACACCTGGAAATTTAAAAGTCAGCAAGCTTGGCTCTAGAAGAACTGGGAGGGTGATAGGAAACATAGTTCTCACACTTAAAGAGGCAGCACAACAAACAGCCCCATGGAGATACAGCATAGAAACAGCAGTTTTAAAAATGCTTGGGATATATGGGAAATCCGTTTACTAATCTCAATGCCTGTGCAGGATGGCCAGGGATCATTGGGAGACTTCTCCAGGAACAAAGGAGCTGGTGGGAAATATTTTAGTCCGGAGCAGCCCAGCCTAGACACAGGGACGCCTGCTGGAACCACTGCAGTGCCAACATTAAATATCCAACTCACTAAAAGTGCACTGCCCCCAAGTAGGAGTAAGAAAAGTAGGAAGCACAAAATCAATAAAATTAAGCATATATATAAAAACCAGCCAAGGAATTTACAAAATAAAAAGATGTGAAGTATGACACCATATACCTGAAACATGGAGGAAAGGGGAGTAAAAAATAGTTTCAAATTTAAGCAACCATTAACTATTATATGCAAAAGATGTTATATATAAATCTAATGGTAACCACAAACTAAAACTGTAAGGCATATGCAAAAAAAAAAAAAGAGAGAAAAGGGAAACCAAGTATATTACAAAGGAAGCCAGTAACCATAAGAGAGGAACAGACAATTATAAAAACAACCATAAAGTAACAAAATGGTGTAAGTACATACCTATCAGTATTACTTTGAATGTAAATGGACTAAATATTTCAATCAAAAGACAGGGTGACAGGATGGATTTTAAAAAAGCAAGACCCATCTATATATTACCTAGGAGAGACTTATTTCAGATCTAAAAATATGTGCAGATTGAAAGTGAAGGGATAGAAGGGAATTTATTACACAAATGGAAGTGAAAAGAAAGCCCGGGTAGCAACAATTAGCAGAAAAAAACAGACTTTAAAACAAAGATTGTAACAGAGACAAAGATGAACACTATATAATTATAAAGGGACCAATCCAACAGGAAAATGCAACAATTGTAAATATTTATGCACCCCAAATGGGAACACACTAATACATAAAGCAGCTATTAACAAACATAAAGAAAGTAATCTGTAATAACACAATAACAGTAGCAGACTTTACATCAATGGATAGATCAACCAAACAGAAAACCAACAGGAGACAGTGGTTTTGAAAGGCACATTGGACCAGATGAATCTAACAGTTATATTCAGAACATTCCACCCAAAAGAGCAGAATAAACATTCTTTTCCAGTGCACACAGAACACTCTCCATAATAGATCACATATCAGACTGGAAAACAAGTCTCAATAAATTCACAAAGAAAGAAGTCATACCATGCATCTTTCCAACCACAATGCTATGAAACCAGAAATCAACCACAAGAAAAGATTTGGGAAGAACATAAATACATGGAGGTGAAATAACATTCTATTAAACAATGAATGGGTTAACCAGGTAATAAAGAAAAAATAAAAAAAATACATGGAGACAAATGAAAATGAAAACATAATTGTATAAAATCTTTGGGATACAACAAATGCTATTCTAAGAAGAAAATTTATAGCAACACAGACCTACCCTAAGAAACAAAAAAAAAATCTCAAATAAACAACCTAAACTGACATCTAAAAGAGGTTGAAAAAGAAAACAAATTCCCAGCCAGCAGAAGGAAAGAATTAATAAAGACTAGAGAAGAAATAAAAGAAACAGAAAGTTAAAAAAGCAATAGACTAATAAAACCAGGTTCTTTGAAAAGATTGATAAAATTGATAAATCTTTAGCCAGACTCAACAAAAATAAATAAAAGAGAAAGGACTCAAGTAAATAAAATCAGAAATGAAAGAGAAATGACAACTGATACCACGGAAGTACAAAGAATTATAAGAGAATACTGTGAAAAATTATATACCAACAAATTGGACAACGTAGAAGAAATCGGTAAATTCCTAGAAATATAAAACCTCCCCAAACCAAATAAGGAAGTGTTATGCCCCCTCAAAAATGGGTCCGTGATTAAAGGAGTAAGACTGATACAAAGCGACGGTCAAGCAAAGCTTTATTTCTCGCCAAGCATGAAGAATCAAACCGACCGGCCAGGGCTGCGCCTCTTACAGAGAGGGCGACCCTTCTCTGTTTCACAGACTAGCTTTTAAGGGCAAAGGCCATGCGGTCAGGCCTGGCCACGCACAGGTGGCCAAAGTGATTGTAACACACAGAGAAAGCTGCATAGTGATGCTAGGTGACCAACTGAATTATAATTTACCCTATAGTAGACATTTGACCTAGCCTATCACACCTTGGTTAGAATTGGCACCCAAAAGGCTCCCAAAGAGCGGGGCCCATACTCCTTGGTAGCTAGAGAGACAGTATGCAACCCCCCCACTGATCGGATGTCTCCACCTGGCCTGACCCACTCTTGTATCTGGGCTTTGTTACCTGGGGCTGGTTTCCGGGACTTGTTTTTAAGTAAGTCCCCTGGGGGAAGGGGAGCAGGGATAGTTTAAGGGTTCAACAACCTTATTGTTTTAACCTTGATGGAAGTCTCTAGCTAAAAAGGTCCTTACAGGAAGAAATAAAAAATTTGAACAAAGAGATTACCAGCAATAGAACTGAATTAGTAATCAAAAAACTACCAACAAACAAAGTCCAGGAAAAGATCATTTACAGATGAATTCCATGCAACATTTAAAAAGAGTTAACACCTACTCTTTTCAAACTATTCTTGATTTCCAAATTCATTCTGTAAGGCTAGCATTATGCTGATATCAAAATGATAAAGGAAAAGACAAAAAAAAAAAAGAACTACAGGCCAATAACTCTGATTAACTTGGATGTAAAAATCCTAAACAAAAACCAGCAAAAAAAATCCAAAAATATACATCTGAAAAAATCATTTACCACAACCAAGTGGAATTTATTTCTGGGATGCAAGAATGGTTCAATATTTGCAAATCAACACACTTCACATCAACAGAAAAAGGATAAAATCCATATGATCATTTCCATATGAAGAAAAAACATCTGATGAAGTGCAGCATCCATTCATGATAAAAACATAACAAAACACTCAACTAAGGAGGTTTAGAGGAACATCCCTCAACATTATAAAGCCCATTATGAAAAACCCACAGCTAACATCATACTCAATGGGGAAAAACTTACAGATTTCCCCCTAAGATCCAGAACAAGACAAGGATGTCTATTCTAACCACTTTTATTCAACAACTGGAAGTACTAGCCACAGCAGTCAAACAACAGAAAGACATAAAAGGCATCTATTTTGATAAGAAGTAAAATTTCTACTATTTGCAAATGACATGATACTATATAGAGAAAACTCTAAAGACTCCATCAAAAAACTACCAGAACTCTTCAATGAATTCAGTACGGTCACAGAATACAAAATTATACACAAAAATCCATTGCATTTCTATATACCATTAATGAAGTAGCAGAAAGAGAAATTAAGAAAACAATATCATTTATAATTGTACCAAAAACAATAAAATACCTAGAAATAACCTTAATTAAGGAAGTAAAACACCTGTACTCTGAAAACTATAAAACACTGATGAAAGAAATTGAAGATGACACAAACAAATGGAAAGATATTCCATGCTCATGGATTAGAACCAATATTGTTAAAATGTCCACACTACCAAAAACAGTCTACAGATGTAATGCAATCCCTATCAAAATACCATGAGCATTTTTCACAGAACTAGACCAAATAATCCTAAAATTTGTATGGAACTAAAAAAGACCCCAAATAATGAAAGCAATCTTGAAAAAGAAGTACAAAGCCAGAGGTATCACAATCCCAAATTTCAAGATATAGTACAAAGTCATAGTAATCAAAGCAGTATGCTACTGGCACAAAAATATATGCACATATCAATAGGACAGGATAGAGAGCCCAGAAAAAACCCATGGTTGTATGGTCAACTTATCATCAGCAAAGGAGGCAAGAATATCCAGTAGGAAAATATCCAGTCTTCAACAAGTGGTGTTGGAAAAACTGGACAAGCTACACACAAACAAATTAAACTGGTACACTTTCTTACACCGTACTCAAAAGTAAACTCAAAATGGAATAAAGATCCAAATGTGAGACCTGAAAGCACAAAAATCCTAAAAGGGAACACAGGTAGCAATTTCTCTGACATTGGCCATAGCAACATTTTTCTAGATATGTCTCCTGAGGCAAGGGAAATACAATCAAAAGTAATCTATTGGGACTACATCAAAATAAAAGGGTTCCCTGCACAGTGAAGGAATCAATCAACATAAGTAAAAGCCAATCTACAGAATGGGAGAAGATATTTGCAAATGACACTACTGTTAAAGAGTTATCCAAAATATACAAAGAATTTATACATATCTCTATGTGTTCTGTCTCTCTTTCTCATACATACACACAAGCAAGTAATCTAATTTTAAAAGTGGGCAGAAAACGTGAACAGATATTTCTCCAAAGAAGACAAACAGATGGTCAATAGACACAGGAAAAGATGCTCAGGGTCATCATCAGGGAAATGCAAATCAAAACCACAATGAGATATCAACTCATATGTGTCAGAATAGCTAAAATCAACAACACAAGAAACAAGTGTTGGTGAAGATGTGGAGAAAAAAGGAACCCTCATGCATGTTGGTGAAAGTAAATTGGTGTAGCCACTGTGAAATCAGTATGGAGGTTTGTCAAAAAATAAAAAATATAATTACCATATGATCCAGTAATCCCATTTTGGTGGGATCTGAAAAAGAAAATGAAAACACTAATTCAAAAAGATATTTGCACACCCATGTTTAGTGCAGCATTATTTATAGCAGCCAAGATACGGAAGCAACCCAAGTGTCCATCAACAGATGAATGGAGAAAGAAGTGGTATATTTACACATTGGAATATTACTCAGGCATAAGAAAGAATGAAACCTTACATTTGAAACAACATGGATGGCTCTAGAAGGTATAATGTTAAGTTAGAAAAGCAAGTCAGAGAGAGACAAATACCACATGATTTCACTCATGTAGAATTTAAGAAAAAAAAAAAAAGAAGAAAGAAAAAATATACCAAAAAATAGATTCTTAACTACAGAGAACAAACTAATGGTTACCAGAGTGGAAAGTGGAAGTGAAGGGGGTTGGGGTGGGGGAATGGGTGAAAAAGGTAATGGGCATTAAGACTACAGTTATCATGATGAACACTGAGTAATGAATAGAGTTGTCGAATCACTATTTTGCAAATGTGAAGCTAACATGACATGCTACTTTAACTATACTAGAATTTTTTTAATATATTTTTT